>JANIJG010021141.1:112879-153569 GCA_024611175.1 Megaceryle torquata
CCACCCCCCCACCCACCCCCATCTGATATGTCAAAATGTTATATAGGAAACCGATGCATAGATAACAGAAGATGTCAAGTTAGATAGCAGCTGTTTGTTCACCTATAATCTACAAATGCAAAAGCCTGTGCGTTCATGGTTAAGCAGAGGCTAAAATAAAAAGGTCCCACTGAAGATATGAAATCTCAGCACTGCCCTAAAATAGCTCCCAGCTAATAGAGATGAAAAGGAAACATTAGGTGACTGGTAAAAAAAACCCCAAAACATAATGATATACATGGGTTCTATTATTATGTGCATGTCAGTTTGATTTTTTTTTTTTAATTTTACTCAACACATTACAGATTTTTCCTCTAGTTTTGGAAAAGCAGCATAGAAGAAGTATGTTCCAACTGCTATCTGTACGCGGTGCAACAAGTGTCTCAAACTAAAAGCTTGAACTGTTTGTGGATGGGATTTGCTTTTCTTGTGGCTTTTTTGGGCTGTTCACACTCCTGCCATCTCTTACTTTTTCCACTTATTTATTAGGACCAGTATTTACAAGTACAAAGGAAATAGGTACATGGCAACATTGATAGAAATGCCTTTACACATGTATGAAATTAATCAGATGAAAAATATTAAGGCTTTTCTTAAACATTTGCTCTTTCTTACATAACTAATTATTGTTACAAAATCTGCAGCCTGAAGAGGACTACTGATTTCCAGTTTTAAAAAGTGGATGAGCAGTATTTTGCGTTTCTACTGAAGTTAATAAATTAAGTTTACTGTTTTGGAATTCTGTAAAAGTTTTTAATTTCCAAATTATTAATAAGTTGCTCTACACTAAAATAAAAAGCTTTATAGGAACATGCAAAATCATTAAGCTTTTCCTTTTCTATACTACTTTCTGAATTTGTCATTATTCTTAGTGTACAGCCCTGGTAAACTAACTGAACAATTGCTGCCAGGAGTCAAAAGTCAGATGGACTGCTTTGGTTCATTCATCCTAATAACGTGTCTCTACAACAGCATAACTTTCCAGTCCCTTTAGACAGATTTAAAAACTAACACTAGGCAAATGTGATGATATCTATATGAACAACTTAATCTGTCAAGATGGAACTCTAGCACAGTTCCCCAAGCTCATGTTCAATAAAACCAGTTAAGCTCAGCTGTGAAGTAATGTTGGCGAGTCAATGCCCACACTTCTGTGCTCTGCTGGATGCCTTGCACATGCCAGCGCAGGCCCTAGCATGGATGTCTCATCTTTGTAGACATCTGGCTAACAGAAAAAAATCCAGTCTTTCTTTTCCTGTGTAAAGACAAAGGCTTCCTGTCAAAGGAACAAGGAGATTACTGGGCCAGGAGGGTTTTTATTTGCAGAAGGTGGCAGGGGTGGAGGTTGTAATCTCTTCTAGCTTCAAATCCCTTCAGATTCAAGGTCTGGATGTTGGACGATGTAGAGGACAACATAAACTTTACACTTTACAAGAGAATTTGGTTTCACATCTGTAAAGTGGAATGTTAATAAGCAAGATGCTTCTAACAAGGGCATCCCTTTAGGACCAATGACTGGTACACCTTAATGTGGCTATGAGAAAAAATAATAAGGAGCTTTGAGACTCTCATAAGCTATATTTTCCCAGTAAGGTAACCATTGATATCTAAAAAAACCTTTGCATTAAATGTGGGAAAATGATCTTTTAAGTTCAACCAAACTCACATTTTTTTTCAATGGCAGTCTCATTTATGGCAATAGCAGCCCAGTGCTACATTTGCAGGGTTGAAGGTTAAATGTAACGAACTCAGTTCAGCTCTATACAAGAATGTTGTTAACAAGCAGAACCAGAGCCATCCTAATAAGACTCCAGGGTGTAAATTAGAGATAAGAAGAAAAATCTCCCAATTAAACTTTTCCTCAAGGTAGAGGGCTTAAAGCCATTACACATTGTGGTCAGCTCTGGACATAAAAACAAAACAAAGCCCCCAGACCCTCTTCGTTGTGATGAGGCTAAGACAGAACAGAGGGAACACATTCAGAGCTACAGGCAATCTGTCCTAATAGGTATGTGTCTAGACTTAAGGCCAAGTTCTCAGAACCTACTATTTTTTTAAATCAGTGAGAACTCTGCTGAGGAAAATGGAGGAAAAAAAAAGTTAGCAAGGTACTTCAGCATTTTGTCATAATATATTATACACTGCACACAGTAAAAATGCACAAGACAACATTAAATTAATCCCCTTTCAAGGAAAATTAACTATTTCTGATTGACTTTTTTTTTTTAGTATGTGCCAAGTGATGCAGATTTGGATCTTGCTTGTTCGTGTACTATTTTTTCTTTGAAAACATGTAAGATTTATGCAATGAGTGAAGGAAAAAACCTCAGTCTACCTAGAGATGAGTTTTAATCTTGGAAAATTCAGTCATCTACAGAGTCTGGGCTGGATTTAAGAGTTCTGTATTTCTTGCCTGACTCATTGACAGGAATACAAGCACAGGACCTGCTCCTGTGAGAACTGGAAGCCCACCAAAATTATGTTTAAGCGTGGCCATGCTGAACCCACTTCTCATCTAGTAAGGCAAGTGTTTGTCTAGCAATACATAACGAACAATGTGGAATGAGTAGTTGTATTATATATTTCCTATCCTGAACATGCAATATGTAGAGTGCTTAAGGGAGAGGTGAACAAATGCAAAACTTCACAATTTCCAGACCTCCCCAATTTTCAGGCTTTCATACAGCTCAAGAGTTTTTGAGAGGGGAAAACTCAGAGTTTCTCATAAAACTGTGCTTTCTCTGTTGACAAATAGTTTATTGTTCATTCTATTAAACCAGTATGTAAATCTATAAAATGTGATCAGCGAAACTGGAAGCTTACTGTCATCATAAATCTGCCTGAGTGCCTACTGGAAGCATAGCATGCTCTCTTGACATTGTTACGCTACTAATGTTTAACATGAGTGCAATAACAAATAAACAAAAAAGCATTAAGAAATAAGAAGTTTTAAATTAATTTTGCCAGAAATCCTCAGGACTTCTCATTTTATGCTATTGTCAGGAAAGCTGTGGAAAAGAAGTAGCCTGGAAATATTTTTTATGATTATTAATGAAAGTGACATTTCTTGGTTTGGCTCCCTGTAAATTCCTAGCAAAGCTCTTATTCCCTTGGTGCTTTTTATTCCACTCCCTTCTCTTCCCTTTTCTGTAAGTCAGCATCTTTGTTTGCTTTTATTTCTATCAAAACAAAGATCCTCAGTGTCTACTGAAAGATTTCAACTGATTTCAGCATGCCTTGGAGAAAGTTGTAAACTTTGCTAACAGTTTGTCTACTGCCTGCCTTCATAACTTCATGCTTTCCAGGCCTGACTGAGATTGCACTGCAATGCAGGGATCCACTTCGTTATGCTTCCTCTCCTTCAGTCATTTTGGAGAAGACTAAATGATGAACAAAGTCTGGGCAAGCCCTGAGCTCTGCAGACACTTGGCACCATGACCTATCAGTCAAAACATGGCACTGTATCTCGCAAAAACAGTAATTTCCACATTTTTATTTCTGAAAACTAGGATTTTCTTTATGCGATAACACAAACAGGCTTGGAAGCTTTCAGAGATCCTATTGCAGAACACATGGGGTAACTGAAGTACGAACTGGCCAGGGTACTGGGAGTGTCTTATGTCTCAGCAAGCCTTCCCAGGATAAGTGCAGCATCACTGAAGACTGCAGTGTTCTGGCATCTATCTGTTTTTATTGACTATTGAGTTAGGTAGGCTAAAGATATCTTGGGTACGCTGGCAGCTACATATTTTTTTCCATTAGCTCCCCTTCCCCTTACAAACTTCAAGTCTCAGTTATGGTTTCCATGACTAAAAATCATTAGTTTGCTCTGAGGTTTATAGAACGTCTTTCCTTAAACTGTTACAAAGTAAAGGCACATCATTGGAGAAGAAAAGACAGGTAGTTTTTAATCTTCAGAAGATACCCAAGAGTAGCACCTTTTCTAGGGAAAAAAAAAAATATTGTAAAAGGAAGTGTAGCAGTTATAATTGGTACATAAACAAGAATAATTCTTCAAAATGGAAAACTTTTATTACAGTTCAGAAGTGATATTAGGCAAAACTTGTTTGTACTGTGTCAGGGTCTTCAATATCTACAAATTTGAATAATTTAGTAAAACAGTAATGGTAAAATTTATTGATATTGTGAATTACCTGGTCTGTAAATATGCATGCAAACATTAGAAGTATGGGAACTAGTCACATCCCACTAATATAAAGTGTAGTTATTTAAATAAATCTGATGTAAACCACATTCTGCAGAACACTTTTTAAGGTTCTTTCTTATTTTGCTACTATTCTAAATCTGAAATGTGTATATTTTAAATTATAATTTAAAGCCTTCACCAAATATTCCAGATTCTATTATGTCTGGAAATGAATTAATAGGAAAGTACAAAGTTTGTGTGTTTCCAAATTTGCATTTGACTTTTTTTTAAAAATACTAATTAGTAATTTATTTTTTAAAAAATTAACATTTAAAAATATACAACTTGCCTCTAACAGTAACATTGTGCTGTATTATGTCTGCCATTATAGCTTCAAATATTGGAAAAACACCCCACAGGAAAATAAATGACTGTAAGATAAAAGACCTTCTCTCATCTGCCTTGTTATCTGTAATTGTAATTCATGTTATCTCTAAAACATACCCATATCTATGTGTTTAAAAGACTCAAATTAAACTTTTTGATGAATCCATGCAGAATATTTTGATTCTGCAATTGTACATGTTACTCAGTTGTAATACTTACAAAAATGTGAAAAAAAATTTGTTGACATCCAAAAAAATGGTGAAGGTACTAAAAAAGATTAATTACTGCTAACTGCTGTTGCTTTAATAAACAGTAAATTACAAAAGCAGTAGAAGTAAAAAAAAAAGAGAAGTAAAAATTAAAATAAGTCTCTCATCTCATTTGTGCTAGTACAAATCTAGCACGTTTAAGAGCTCACTTGAAGGCAAATGTGGACCCTAGTAGAACAAACTCAGCAGCAAGATATAGCCAAACCACCATTTTAAATGCTCAAGAAAACTTTAATATTGGAAGAAAACAGATGAAGAAGTATGGTGAAGTGAATAATCACCTCCAATATCTTTGGCGTATAGAGACTACTTTCATGTTCAGCATATGGCCTCCACAAAAATCCAAGTGATTTTAAATCAGGCTCTGGGGACTGAGAGTCAACCCCAACCTTACTCAGATGACAGTAAATGGTTCTGCTGAATGAATTGCAGGAATAATAGTCTATATCAAATGGGTGGACAGGAGGATAGGCTGCACTTGATATTGCCAATTTGTTTATACCATAGCTTCCAAATACAAAGCAACTAAAGCTTGCACTCAGCTGACAGAAAGGTATGCTTCACAGAAGTGGCATCAGAATACAAATAAATTGGATACCACTTAGAGACTTGAAAGTCATTGAACAGCAGTGAGATGAAAGGCAAACGCCTCTGAAAGTGACAGCAATATTTTCTTCCAGAAGACAGAAAATGTAAGAGAGTGAACTCTTCAATAGCATAAGGAGAAAAGATGCCATGTTTCAGTAATTGAGTTCCATAGCTCTTTACAAAATTCAAGTAAATACTTCAAAATGGGGCACTTTAAACAGCACTGCATTTTAAAAATCCCTCTTTATTGTTCTCCTGATATAATGTGCAATATACAAACAGGACCCAGCTATGGATTGTCGTGTAAGCAGCTTTGTCTTCACCTGTGATTACTTTTGCTATAATGTACTGGGAGATTAATAAATGAATTGAAACTACATTGTAAAATATTTCATTTTGCATAACTGTACTTTGCCGAATGTTTCCAAATGTCTCTTTTAATGAAACATTATTCTATGATACATTGCTATATTTAAATGTCTCATGACATTAGCTTTACATCAAAGTTCAGAACACTGGCATTTCCCACATAATACTCAGCCTGCTGAACATTTTTACATAAATACACACTTTTTAACCAATCAGGCACACCTTGTTCATTTTTCAAAATATTATGGCATATTACATCTCAAAATAAAAGCTTAGACACTTACTTTTCAGACTCATGAGTTTCCAATTGCTAGCAGATATAATATGGCTGATAAAGCAGAATTAATCAAATTCAAATGATTTTTTGGGAGATTATTGAATTGCTTTTTACAAAACACAGGAAAGCAGGTGACAGCCTCGTGCCTTTTGAATTTTTTTTTTTGTGTGTGTGGTTTTGTTTTGTTTGGTGGTTTGTTTGTTTGTTTATGTTTGTTTTGTTTAGGTTCCCCCCCCCCCCAAACAGTTAAATGTTTCATCAGCTGCACCAGGACTGGTAATAACAGACTGTCCTTTCTCACTGCAGTACAATGAGGTGAGCATGGGAGAATTATGTTTCTGACTGTGTAATAGGTCAAACAATGTAGTGGCTGGGAGCAGAGGGCTAACAAAGTACGTGCATCAAGAAATATATCTGGCATTTTGTCACAGGTTAACCCAGCCTGCTGATTGTTGTCTGTGTTTAGATTGGTAGAGGTGGAAAAGGACTGAAACTGAAGGCATAATGGTATGATAAGAAAGTACCTGGTTACACAGAAAGTGTGTTTTGAATGATGGTAGATAATTGCTGGAATGTATATAACACTGGAAAGCATAAAACAACCAAAAATACACTATTACTAGTTTTCATTTTACTCCTGTAATTGCAACTGTAACTTTAAAGAGATAGAGAACCAATTTCAAGCAGTAAATGAATCAAAGAGTTCAGAAAACAAATATTTCACCTCATAGTATAAACAAATTACTTCCCATCAGTCTACAGTAACAAAAATTGTGATATAAAGCACAAATACTAGAAGTCTATTGTGCACTAGAGGGAAAAGGAAAGAAGCATCGACTACCCTGCTAACATCGTCAGTTCCCACAGCAAAAGGGAAATACTAGAATTTGTCAAATGCACATTTCCAAAGCACAGTGCCTCCCTCTGCTGCTTCAAAGACATATTCCTTCCTCCAACTCTGGCAATAGTTTAATGTCGAGTGTGTGAGTACCTATGAGGTAGGTACAGTCAGAGAAACCTCAACACCACAAGATGATTTGGCAACGCTACCCAACATTTTGGTTCCAGTTGTGGCTCCTCTCCAAAAAATCTCTCAGTGTTCAGATACCTATACATTATTTGAATAAAGTAACACACTTTCTTAAACCCTGACCAAACCATGCCAAAAGTGTGTGCATATGTATATATTATATAAACATAAAAATATATCCATTCCTCCTCCTGTCTCTTCCTTTGATACAAAACATTCACACATTCTGCTGACCTGTAACTCCAGTTTGTCACTGCTTTGACCAATATATACCTGAATGTTATTCTGGGGAACTGCTGGGCCAAGCATAAGGTTTATGAAAAATGTAATAAAAAAAAAACCAACCCAGAACTAGTTGAAATTCTCTGGAGACAAAGAAGTCTGCTGTATTTGTTTATTTTCTTTTCTATTGTATATTATTGATAGATAACTTACAACATGAAGATTGCCTTAAAAATATTCATTAGGTTACTGAAGACAAAGGCTGTCTCTGGAGATACTGTATTTCCAAGCCTACAAAACTGCATGATGGGAGGCTCAGTTCTTTTTAGCTGGTGGCTGTTGAAGACTAGAACTGTACAGAGCTTTCATTGAGACTCTCGTCCACAGATAAAGTGTGTGCTGGGTTAGGACTAAATGCATTTGCAAATCAGCTCTGCTTTGCTAAAACAGATTTTATAACTACAAAACTAGTGGTGTTGGAGGGAATGGTTTCTTATACTGTAGGTGCCCATAAATATTATGAACCTGAAGTAACACCAGCAGACACAGATGAATCATCCAATACATTTCCAATAATAAAATTTCTGCTTCTTTCTTTGCCTTCATCTCTAACTACTAACAACAGCAGCCAAGGATTCAGAGCTTTCTCCTACATGCTCATTGCCTAAAACTCCATTAACATGAGGAAATGAAATATACACTTGACATTAATGCTGCACCGTCCAATCCCATCAGCATATGCTTGCATGTTTAGCTCTCTTGACGTATTCTTGTTCAGAAAAGGAAGCAGATCTAAAGAGCCTATATCTGTAGACTCATAATTAATTGTCCATTTTACTGTCTTTCCTTGTGAATGGGAATGGAGAGATCATTAATATGAAGAGACAAACCAGAGATAAAGAAATTTTCATGTTCTCATTAAGGTGCATCATATACAATAAGAAAGTATTAAATATCTGTATATCATAGGTGTAGATCAATACCAGCTGAACATGCTATTAGGCAGTAAACATAAGGACGTTATAGCTGTTTTCTCCTTTGGACTTGCCTTACTACCAAATCACCAAGGAGAAATGCTTTATTTCATCTGTTCTTAAACAACAAACAAACAAAAAACCCAACCCAAACCAAACAAAAAAATACCCCAACCAAAATAAATGAAAGCAAACAGAACAGGAACAATGACTGCCTCAAGGAACTGTGAAAGTCCACTTCAGACGAGATGTCATTTCAGATTCAATGACTGACAACACAGAAACATAATGCAAAAGAAAACATTAAACATATCCTTGTCTTAATGTACTGGTAGAACATAGGGAATGGCTCAATTTAATACCCATGTTACAAAATGCATATTAACTGCTTCTACAATTAGATGAAGTCCCTCTTTGTGAAATTAATCTCTCTGACCATAAAATGAGACCTTTTCTGCTTTCTGCACTCTTATTAATTTCATGGCACTGCACCAGCTCTTGTTGAACCGAAGCTGGAAGATTAGACCCCAGAAAGGTCGCTTCCTTTCCTTTCTGCTCACATGCTAATTAATGAGATCTAAACAGTAGCTTGTGTCTAGCAGCAGTGTGGATTAAGGTATACGCAACAAAGTTTCCAAGCTATGGAAATAGAAGCAGGGCAAAACTATGTGGCCTAGGCTGTGACTAGAAAACACTGAACTTGACATACCGGTTTATGAGCCACCATTACAAGTGCTAATAGGTGGTCATTATCTATAACCATCCAAAAATTCTACAAGTTTATTTATGACCAGCCAAAAATTTTCTGTCTTAATCACCACACAGGGACCACCCACCCCCCGCCCTGCCACCTTTACCCCACTAATGGTAAAGCTATATAAAAGAAGGAATATTCCTTCAGCTCAGCACAGCCAGCAAAAGGCAGACCTATACTTCACTGTTCCTCTACAAAGTAATTTGTAGGGGGATAAAGCCTTATGCACTGTTACAGTAGGCTTCTCCTGTTCCGGGACTATCCTCCACTCTATAAATGAGGCTTTTGCTACTCCAGAAAAGAGACTTGATCTTCCAGCTCTGTCTAGAACATCATCAAGTGGGTTGTCTAAGTAAAAATATCACATTGTAGTTTTTAGCCAACCATTATAGAATATTTCCCTGCAAATTTAGATCTGTATTATCAGTCATTTGCTTTGTCCACTGTTTTCCTGACATGGGTGCCCTAAGAAGCTGTATCTAGTTCGAATATCTACATTTGTGCACAATGCTACCAGTTCAAAGTAGAGCATGACATTAAGAAAAATTTTTTGCTCAAGCAACAAGTGTGTGAGAGAAAACATGCAGATGCAGTTACAGTGCTTTGTTGTGTTTGATAGAGGCAAAACTGAATCCTGGAATCCTGACTTCCTTTGTGTCAGGTCTGACATTTACTTGGCATTATTCTTGTCACAGCTCATTGTGCTATGAATGAAATCCAAGAATGCTTGACATGGTAACGCAGCCAAGTGTTTCAGTATCTTCAAGCATTGTAATTGGCCAGTCACTTATGGATAAATTTTCTCCCTGCATATATAATATGAACTGGCTAAAAAATGTGTCAGATAAAAATAATTTATAACTCATTAAGTAGGTGACAAACATTCCAAATTCAAACCCTTTCTCTATATTAGAAATGGACTGAACAAGACTAAACTAGTAAAAATCTTCAGAGTCAGACTCAAGTATAAAACCTGAAGTACATCTTTCTATCCACAGTACAAAGTACTGGAAAATTAAATCCTTTTATTACTCTGAGTATTGATTCATCATGGAAGGCAATTGCTTTGTGATCTCTTAGGTGATTTGTGTTTGCCCCTTCTAACCATCCAAAACAGGATAGAAGAGTGTATCCATACACTTAATACTTTTCTATGTAGAAAGTCAAACTAGACTTCAAACAAAACCCCAAAACGTAACTTAACCATACTTAAACCAAAACATTAAAAAAGATAACTAATAAGATTTTTTTTTTTTTTTTTCATAACATGGATAAAGCATTTAACAGATTGCTGGCTTTCTGACACTCTGCATTTATACGCCATGAAGGAAATTGTTATTCCGGCTGTCAGTGGGTTTTCATATTTGTTCCTTCCCCACTGAAGCAGTCAGTATTAATTGGTGAAAAGAAATGGCAGTGAGCTTAGAAGCTGTAGAAGAGTTAGTATTAATATGATATTAAAAAAAGGAAAAGCCAACTAACTCTAAAACCTGAAGGGAAGCTTTGTGTGGAGAGAAAAACAATATGTATATTTTAAATAAACGCCAATGTATGCGTATAGTTTATTTGTAGATGAGGATGAGGTATGACAAAGGCACTTTTCTGCTCTACAGATAAGCAATTTTCAAGTATGTAAACTATAAATATAATAAAGTAAAACAACAAATGTGAAGTATTTTTCAATATTTCTCTCCTTATTAGAATTCTGCTTTGTTTATCCACTTCAAAAATTGTTTATGAGGTGATTAAATACCACCAGACAGTCTGCATTCAGCAGTTCTGCTGTCAAATATCATGTATAGGAATGGCTTGCTTAGCTTTGATAACTCAGTTCAGAAATAACAAAATACAACTGGGACACTCCCTGAACCCCTCCTCATTTCACAGCACACACTGAACCCATGAATAAATGTTTGCTACTGTTTAATTTCTCTTTAAATCCTGAAAATGCAATGAGTCTAGAAGGAGAACCAGCTTTCTCTACTGCTAGCTCCTTCTCATCAGAAGAAATACATGTGTGGTCACATATGCTGAGGCCCTTTCTCCTCACATTGTCTGAAAATTGATGTCCCAGTGGTTCAGAGGCAGAAACTGGAAGCTCTCCTGGTGGGCTATGGTGACCTGAGTGTTCTGTCTAGTAACAGTCCTGAAGAAGGCAGAATTGATTATGGAAATATATTCTGCAGAAGGAAGTGAATTATATCCCATGCAACCTGCTGGACATTTTGCCCTCCAATAAAATTCCTCTAGGCTGACAAAGTCTTTGAAAAATGCATGGGAGGATCGCATCACATGGAGACACTGGTCAATCTCTAAACAAAACTTGCTATCCCTCTTTCTACTGAGCTTATGCTTAACACATGAAAATAGATTTCATTCCAAGTTCTAGCCATCTTACAGTGCAGTGAAGACTGCCACATTTGAACATCAAACTGCACAGGAAGCTTGACATGACCCATCTCCAGTCTACATGGCTTTAAATAAAGTAATTCATATTAAGAAGAATCAATAATTTCTAGGATTGTAATTGCTTTAATGTTTTGGTGAATGAAACAAAACTTTGAAAAGACCAGCTACAGGTGTTTTCATAATTTATTTTTCTAAATCCCACTGTACTTCGAGTGAAAATTTATTTCCAGGAAAGTGAAAGCAAATTGTCACTGAATGTTTTACCTACAGTAATAACAGCTGCTTTCAATTCCCAAATGAAACCTGAAATAAAACCACTAGAAGTAGGTTAATCTGAGGGCTCACCATTTTCAGTTCAAAGGCTTCTTTTAACATTAATTTGTCCTGAGGCATAAATGAAATATAGACAGACTGTATTAGATTTCAATTTGCTAAAAGTGGATTACAGGTCTTCTCCACAGAGACACTGAACACTCAGTCCTCACAGAAGTAAACTTTTTTCCCTGAGTAGAAACAGCAATAGCAGATGCCTACTGAGAACTGCAAAAGAAGCTTCTTTTTCCAGGGCTTGACCCTGTAGAGCACAAATGTTCTGACTCTGACCCCACAAAATACAACCCGTACAGAAAGATAAGTTTAACAAGCTGGACTTGAAATACAAGTTAATTCTGTGTTTGAGTAGATGCTTGAATTCAGAGGAAAACAATTCAGCCAATATTTAGGCTGAAAAGATCTAAGTTCCACCCTCCCACTGCAGTCTTCTTATTTTGGATGCTCACCTCAAATATCTCGAATCTCCACAACGGGCAGACATGCATACGAACAATATTTTGTCTAAGTGTCTGTCTTTAATTAGATTAAAGGACAAGCTGTTTCAATATTAGGCTTTTAAGGCTAGTAACATTAATGTTACAGAATCCTCTTCATGGAAGGAAGACTTGAAAACAGAAATGGTAAATTAAATAGCCCTGGTTAGAAATCTAGAAGAAAAATAACAGATCTGAGACCTTCAAAGCTCTCAGCCCACACTCTAGTTTCCTGCACTTTGTTTCAATTATAAAGGACTTGTTGTGGCTGCAGGCAAAAAAGACACCTAAAACTCATCTCAAGAATTGCCCCAGAGGCCAGTTTGCCTGGGGAAGAGTGGGTAGGAAGAAATTTCTTTGCCTTCAGGCTCCCTTCATACAAGAGTGACTCCCATGGGACCATACTAAAAAGCACTCTCCTGTTAGCCTCTGTGCCTCGAAGGATTTTCTCTCATGACCTTTCATGAGCTTGCTTTGAAGCAACAGAGTCAGAGAAGGAAAGGACTGAATCACTAATCAGTCTGACTTGGAATATCCATGAAGCAGATCACATACATCTTCTAGCTCTTTCACTGTTACTATCTCAGCCATGTGAAGGCTTCCAGGGAATATGATAATCAAGATTCTTCACTCCCACATCTCTTTTGTGGAGTTCTGTATGACTGTGGGTGAAAGAGAACCTTAAAAAAAGGACCAAACCTTTTTTACACAACCAGTTCATCCACTGATATACATCTTAGACACGAAGCACTGAGTTTTATAATGATTCTTGCCTTTTTTGTTGTTGTTTTTACTGATTTCTTGTGGGTTTTTGTTCCTACCCCACTTGAAATATAGCTTCTGAACTGCAGGGCATAGGAACACAAGGTTGCAAAGCAAAAAATATAAGTCTACTTAAGAGAATGATCTGTATCCAAGTTAGATAAATACCTAATATTACCATTGCATTCTCTCTGCTTCCCTGCAGTTATTATGGAGAAAATCTGCTACATACACTGGGGTCATCATTTAGTGATCCAATGTAAATGACAGGTTGCTAAGGGTAACCACATTAGAACCAGTTCCTGGAATCAGATGTGATTCATGTAAAATCCTGACAAGGAGCTGCTTCTATCAGTTCACGAGACTCTTAAAAAATGTCACCCACAGGATGGGACAGGAAGGAATCTTCTTTTTCTCTAGGATAATTATCTATCTCTTTACGTTGCATCTGTGTTTCAGATCTAAAAGCATGGACTTCACTATCTGCATCTGAAATAATTATCTTGTTGGAAGATTCGTCTTCATTGTCTTGCAGGGGGAGATTTCTAAAAGGTTTCTTTTCCTCATCATTTGAAGAATCAATGTTAGATATAGGCAAAATGAAAAGCGCATACCTAGTTGGTGGAAAACCATGATGGAATCACACAACAAAGCAATAAATGAGCTAACAAACATGCTAAACCCCAAAAGTACAAAATCCAGTAGCAGAACCAATTTTAGATAGAAGGTCAACCAGAATTAGGTAAGAGGGGCACCCTCCCTGCCCAGGGTGTACTCTCAAGCACACCTTTGCTTTTAGTCTTATTTTCAGTCAAACAGTTGATTTCTGCCTTGCAGCACCAAGGTTTCAAGGATCCCTCATCCCTGTAGCCAGTCTGTCTGGTCCTCCTTCTGCTCAGCAGTTTCTTCTGAGCTACTGTGACTTTCATTCTCATTCTGCCAGCCCTATCATACACTCTGGAAACTTCTCTTCCCTAAATATTACTCCACCTTCCAAAGTTTGCAAAAACACGCAGAAAAAAAAAATTCTTACCTTGAAAAATATGTATATTGAGAGATAAGAGCTTGGACAAAGAAAGCCTATGCTGAAGCAGCATGACAACACATGACAGCCACTTTCTCTCTCTACAGGATGCTATACAGTCTTTTATTTGCCACATTAAACACATTCACCTACAGTCTCTTTCCAGTATCTACAAGCAATTTCAATCATATATATGCAGTCAAAGCCGGAAGAAATTTCCAAAATTTAAATAAATTAAGTATCATTTAGATAGTCCACCTGATTTTTACTGACACAAGCATAAGATTATGAGCACATACAGATCACAGGCACCCTGCAAGGTAGGGCACAGTTAGCCCCAGGGCTGCTTCAAGTTATATGGAGAAAAGTATTTTAGTGCCTCATCCTGAAACACAGAAGATCTGAGGATGGCATAAAGCCGTTATATTCCTGAGGTGTCACTGGAAAAAAAATAAATTTTGGGAATCAGAATGGTATCTCCAGTTTGTCCAATGACTTCAACACACTGAATTTTTAAAATTCATACTGTACCCAGTCCTGGTAGCAGAAGCATCCTGGCCCTGTCAGACAGCAGAAACCCAGGAAAAAACCTCAACCCAAACAGAAAAATAACACTGTGCAAAAAGGGAGATATCTTATCTCTGGATTGCAGGACTGACAGGGGGCTGGAATAAGCACCGACTGTAGGAATGTCAGCTGTGGAAGACACAGCAAGGGTAACATATCTGGATGGATATATTTGCATTTTTGCCTTTTAAGAAACATATGCTATCAAGTTTCCTGGAAACATCTTAGAGTGAAATACACTCTTCAGTAGAGTTTGAAGGCATTATTTGTTGTTCGTTCTTAATATGAAATAGAACTCTGCTAAAAACTAGAAATTTTTCTTGGAGTACAGGAAACCACAACATAAAGAAAGTATGCTGTAAGAGGAAACAAGAAATCACACCAGGAAAACCACCTTTTTTCTGCCCCAGAAGCAAAGTGAGAGGTTATAAAACTTAAGCTCTACAGGTATATTTATTTCTCAATCATATTACCATCAAGCTTAGAGCTGTGTTCATTACAACTCAACCATTTACTTCAAACACCTGAGTTACAAATCCAGTTACTCCAAAAAAAAAGAAAAAAAAAAGAAAGCACCTGCTGCAAATGCTTTGTATCTGAGGAAGGCTATATCCATGATCTTTTAAGTTACTGCATTTTAGCAAGATAAAAAAAATCAACAGTGTGTTGCTGATATTCCTCTAGTTCATCCTATCCTCTGGGTAAAGCTTCCTGATGTTATTTGAAAAAGTCATTTCCAAAGCCTACTAAAGTCAGTGGTGATCTCTCTGATTTCATCCATTTTATGGTACAAATATAAACCTTATATCACTTTTTTGAGGGTTAAAAAACCAATCAAACTGAAAACGCAAATATTTACCTGTGTAACTTCATGGAAAGTATTAACAAAAGGACTGAGGCTTTCAGAACTGTGTAAAAGAGGTAGACTTCCACTAACCTGATGGAAATTTAACAGGAATTAGCCATTCCAATCCCAGGGGTTTCTGAAAACCATGACCAAAATGCCCAGCTCTTCAGTCTTTTTATACTTATTTGGTTTTTTACATTTCTGTGTATTTTCATCTACTTGCAGCCATAATCACACAAAGGGAAGAAAAATAATTTCTTATTAACAGTGCTCTGCATTTTCTACCTTTTAATTGCAGATCCCCAGAACTCTCATAGCTGTGCGTTTAATGTGAGTAAATTATGGAGGTCTGAAATAACCATTAAATTAATTTAGCACCGGAAAATAAAAATTGAGACAAGAGTTATCATTGTATAGCAGCAGGAGGGAAATGCTGCTTATTATTTACCTGTAATATTTTAAAAAATGCTTACAAGTTCTTTTTCAATTTCACTACTTTGCCTGAACATAACACTGTTACAAACTCCTACTGAGACTATGAAAGTTAAACCTTTAAAAAGTGCACTATTTTTAAATTAAAAAAAAAATTAATACATGTGATGTAGCCACAAACATTGGAATACTTTGAACTAGGTGGATTATTAGAAACACAAAGAGGAAATGATGCTAGAATGAATGTTGGGAGACAAGACTGACACACTACTCCTCCAGCATATTGGACATAACAGAAAAGTTCTAGATATGCTCTTAGAAGTGCAATTACAACAAGAAAATAGTCCTCTAATTTGCAAATTGAATAATTGACTGAGAAAACTGTCAATCAAAGCCCAAGTGTCTTGCATACTTCTGCCATCCTTCCATATAACAGCCTATCTTAGTCCTAAAGAGAAGGACTACTGAAGGACTCTAATGAAATTCTTCACTAGTTTGTGCGCAAGGAACTAATCTTTTTTCAGTCTCTCAGGATTGCTCCATCCATAGGCAGTGCTTTTCCTAATGAGGGCTCCCATGGATCTCTCTGCTTTGAGAGAAATCTCTTTCAGATACCTGAGCTATAGATGTCTTTGCAGGATCAATCTAACAACACACTTGATAGATGAGAGGAAAACAACAGAACCTAAAATAACTACAGCTGTACATATTACCTTTCCAAAACTTTAATTAGTCAGGTAGGACACATTCATCTGAAAACAGGATACTGCAGAGCAAACCCAAACGCTTGTATATAGTCTGTCACATCTAGTAGAACAGGTTCTTGAACTACAAGTCAGGATGCTAGATTTCAGTTCTTGCCCTACTGTGAGATCTTGGTCAAGTCTCCCGAGTTGTCTGTGCTCTATTCTTTCTCCAGTGTTCTTCTGCTTTAACTATTTAGGTTATAAATTCTTTGGACAAGGAATTCCCTACCCGCCCTCACAAGCCTCAATTAACAAACCCTTAATCTTAGGTGAAACTTTGCATACTTCATAGTAATAAAAAAAGATGCTAAGTATGATTAAAAAGAAATAAATAACACACTTTTCCACAAACTCTCAGTGCTATAGCTTTTTTCTTTCTTTAGTGACTGGAATAATCTTGCAAACTCTTCCAACCTGCACAGTCTGTTTAAAGTCAATAGAACTTTGTGCTGGTAGGAAGGGCTGCTGGTGTCCATCTGTCTGAAGAAAGGGCAGTGGGATGACAGAGGTTAGGAATTTAAAACAAATTAACATCATAAGAAACAAATAGCAATGTGTCAAGTACACCCTGGATGCCAGTATTTGACTGTCCATACTTTTAATAACCAGTTGTGAACTAGAAAAATAAGTGCTATTTGACTATTAAATCAGATGGATGATTTCTGAAAGAAGAACGTACATTACATACCAGATAAGCTTGCTGAGCTTTTTGAGGCAGTCTGATAAACTTTGAAGCTAGGACAAGTGATGACAGCCTCTGAATTGTCAAATACTAAATGTTAGTTATTTCCTTAATCAGTCAGAGTTAACCCAATTTCTTAATTTACAAACCAAGCTTGATTTGAATGGTGAGAAAATTTGCATTACAGAGTTCTAAGACAGTTTCGAGTCTGTTTTTCACCATTATGTTAATAAGTATAAACAGAATATATCTGACTTCTTGAACAATTGGTTAATTTCAATGCTTGTTTCATTCTTTACTGTCTCATCTAGACAAATAGTATCACAGATGCAAGCAATGTTTTGCTATGTGTTCCATTAAGATTGGATAAAATCAACAAATAATGCTTAAAAAACAGCTTCCCCATTCAGTACATTAATAATTCTTGCTGGTTTATTATTGATTCCAAGACAGTTCTCTCTGTGATGACAGGTGTCTTGGCTCTTTGGAGGAAAACAGATGCAAGTGTTAGGAAAGAGACGAAATTAAAAATAATCTTCTGTTCTTTCAGTGCATAGGAATCTGCCAGTTTACCAGGGAAAAGAGAGTATTTGATTTTTTTGTTGTTGTTTTAGAAATGTTTAAGATGAAAACTTGGGAGAAATAACAGAACATAAGAAAGTCTTAATGGACATACTGCAATGAAGTAACTGAGACATGCCCAGGAATAAATACAGAATTCCATCCTGTAACAGAGCATTAGGTACTCCTGTGAGAAGCAAGAAGTTGGACTTGATGATCTTTATGGGTCCCCCTTCCAACTTGAGATTTTCTAAAATTCTATGACAGGAAATAAATTTAAGATGAGCTGTATGTACTGAACCACACTTGCCTTTGACAGGAATCATGTCTTGTTACCGACAGTGTAGTCTGATGCACAAGCGCTCTGCTTTTCAGCACAGAAATTCAGACTCACGACTAAGTGTCTATAATAACTTTTTTAGCAGAAATATAACTTGTTTTTTCAAAGCAGAAAGGGGAGTGAAACATCAGGCTGAAATTCTACTGCCATATATAATATTTTTAAGACTTCAGCTTTACTGACTTTGTAGCCTCCAGTCACCATTCCTCAGTACTTTTGCTCTTCTTTAGTACTAACTCCATGTCAGTAAGAAACTTCAGTTTAGCAGCTGTAGTATTTCAGGAAAAACACTGATTCCTAAAGCACCTCAAACAGCTCATAATATACTTCTTTCATAGAGATGCAGTTTCATGAGGTCTATGTTTACAGTGACTGACTTAGTAATAGTGGAATGCAAAACAACACATCAACTTTACTCAGGCTCCCAAAAGCTCTATTTCTTTTACTTCAGATAGCAAACACAAGTGGGTAGTAGAGATTGCAGCATGCCTTTTCTTGCCACTCTAAGACATCTTTAATATCTCAGACCTCCTTCTCCTGCTCTAGATCACAGCCTCTTCTGACTCACGTGCTTCCTCCTCTTTCCTTTGTTGTAACATTACTCCCTCTTCATTCACCTTTGGGGAAGTTCCAGAAAACTGGCATCCATGGAAGTCATCTGCCCCACTGTTCTGTCAGATGAACACCTATTCCCTAAACATAACTCTTAGGGCTGCAGATGCAGTTTACTTACAGACTTAAAGACTCCAACCTGAATGTCCTTGGCATAAGCCAAGGATAAAACACATTAGTCAGAAAACCACAGTCCAATCACTCAGTGAAACTCAAATTCAGGCTTCCTTTAGCAACAGCTTCCCTGAAGCTTGATGACTGAAAGTAAAAAAGGCAACATGCATTCATTAATCTGAGTTAGTTATGGATTATTAATGTGGCTGGAAGTGAAATTAACAGCATATGGCCGTATCTCTCTAGAATATGTATTCCTACATGCAACTCTTAGTAAGATTTTTTTCTTCTATTACTGAAAGGAGGGGAGAAAATTCTAAAATATAGTTGAATGGCCTCATCAAAAAAAAAAAAACAACCCCAAACTTGCTCATTTGAGGTGGGTATTTTTTCTGCTTTGTACAGGCTTTTGACAATATTTGGCACATAATCTCCCTGTTCTCCTTAATAAAAAGTGGTGCATATGGATTCTTTCCAAGAAATTTTGTTTTGACAGAATTACAGACTGTTAGTGTTTTAAAGGGACCTCTAGAGATCCAACTCTCATACTAAAGCAGGTTAGTCAATATATTAAAAAAAAAGTAAAATCCTTCAAATGGAAGTTGCTTTAGACAGTGGTTCCATTCTTCAACATTATCATTACAGATCATCATATTAGGATGTTCTAACAGTACATGAGTAGTAAAGCAAAGGTCAGTGGATGGAAATACTTTTAGTTAAAAAATATCCATGTTCAGAATGAAGAGTAAAAAGCAAATCTGCTTCTGCAAAATAGAAGAGATGCTAGAGAAAATTGTTTGTTCAGACAAAGCAGCTTCAAGTTCATTGAAAAATGCATTTTAAGATCCACTATCAGTGTAGAAAAGTCTATTGGGATATCTGTAAGCTCTTGTCTGTATTTCACATGTTGGCTAATTGACTGTGGCACTAAAGGAACTTATTAGACCAATACAAGATGTCTCCAAAAGCTTTTAATGATGTATGCGTGGGATTTTATCAGGCAGGTAACCAAGTTCAGTAACCAAGTTCAGTAACCAAGAATAATGGTCAACAGCACTTGCTGTTCAGACAAATAAATGGCTTCATTTCTGAAAAAATAGTGTTTATAACCATTTGTATTTATGAACTCATACTGCATAAGAGACAGGCACAGATTTAATGGAAAGAGGAATCAATAAGATCTAAAATTAATCTATATTTGATCAACTTTAGATTGTTTTGTAAACAGCATTAGTTTTCCTTATTAAAAAAAAAAAAAAATCCTGTTTCTGTTGTGTCTGAAGACTTTTCTTTATGTCAGGACAGTGGACAATCCCCTACAAGAAGATTCTGTCAAAGTGCCATCACAAGATATTTTGGAACAACTCTATACATACAATGCTAGATACACTCTGTACTACTATGTATAGGAAAAACAGAAATAAAATATTATGTCGAAGTCTACTAACTTTTCTCAGCTCTGCAACAGGACATTGACATCCTCCCGCAGTTGAACCAGGAGAGCTACACTACTGAGCAGGATTAATTAGTGGAATACCTGTCTTCAATTCTGTGTACAAATTACAGAACTATGCCTTTGAAACATGCATTCAATTGTGTCCCGTTTAATAACACATTCAACCTACAGGCTACCACAGTTCTGTCAGAGTAATTAAAGACAACAAATAAATATTTTCAGTGATAATGTGGGAAATCTTAAAGGGAGATTTGAATAAATTATCATGGAATTGTGGGCTATAAACCACAGGGGCTTGAAATAACATTATCTTTAGCATGTCACACTGTGTTTGGACATGATTTTATTATACAACTAAAGCCGATTAGTTTAGAATTTGCATGCAACATTAAGGTTTACTTCCAATTTGTTGAGTTATTTTAAACTGTCAAACAGCATGTCAAAGGGCGAAAAAGTCTTAGAGAAACTTAAACATATGTTTAAGGAAATTGTGGGGGTAGGGACTGGAGGAATTAAGATGTTTGTTTTATTCTTTGAACTTTCATTTAGAAAAAAATTAACCTGTTTATCCACTGAATTGGTCTGACTTGACATACAAGCTGTCTTTTGCATTTCAGAGACTCACTAGTGAATTCCAGAGTGTTTCTCCTCCTGAGTCACCCAAAAACACAGCTAAAATGGGTATAGAGGTTGAACTTTCCCGTGAGTGTCAAACACACCCAGATTGTGGTAAGGTGCAGAAAAACCGCAAGAAACAACAAAACAAATGAAACCCCAAGCAGCTATTGTGGTGGGGTTTTTTTAGAACCAAAAAGATGAAAATGCAATTCAATATCTAAATCACATGATGCTACAAATATTATAAAGTTGCCACCAAGAAATAAAATATGGAAGAATCATGATTTCTATCACTGCAGGAAGGAATATCTTGCCATAAGCCTTCAGCAGCTGGGGTTGTTAACTCAGTGCTCATTTGTTTTGAGGAAACATGCAGCACTGCTCCCTTTGTCATACAAAGATGAAAGGTTTGAGTAGCCTACACATGGAAGCAGAAATGGTTCTTATTCAGCCTTTTAACTCTGTATGGACCTTCAACCCATGTGCTGTTGTTACTGTGTTAATCTACATGCATAGATAACTTAATACTGTGTTTGTGATGAAGGTTACAAAACTGAAAGTTTTTCCTTTAATTTATAATTCAAGAAATACAAAGCACAAGAGGAATTTTGACTATTTGATTGTCTTTTACAGCTTCAGGAACTTGGAACAGGTCTGTTTTCTCATCAGGTATCTAAGTGTCACATCAATACTAATTTCTAGTAATTAATACGATTTTCAGACTACAAATAACCATATCTGCAAAACTGTTTCCTATTTGTTTAGTAATGATGACACTTTTTTTATAAAGCATAGCCTTCTTCATTACATTTTCTACAGCAGGAAATTGTCACTCTAGTATGAAAAAATACTTAGACTTTAAGCATGAGATTTTCAGACACATTCTGTGTTGGCTTACCTCCACTTTCCACTGATTTTTCAGGCAACAGAACTATATAAAGTTAAAATTTTAAATGACATTGAGGAATTCAGAGAAAAAGATACCTAGTAATAAGAAGATTGAAACAGAGTCTTCTGTAAGTTGCAAACCAGATTCTCACACACAATTCAGTGATTCATTTTAGCACAGTCTATGTACAGTAACAGATTTAAGAAAAATTACAATACTAAACATTGATTCTACTGGGACAAAGTACTGTCAGAGAAAAAGGATTTAAAACTTTATTGAATTTGCTACCAGAACCAAATTATTAGTATATTTTATCTTAGTTCTGCTGAAAAAACAAAAAATATTATGTTTTGATACAGGTACTCCAGCTTATTTGTCTGCAGATGCTTGCAGCTATTTGTTATTATATATCTGATGTCAAATTTTTGGTCACTGATACTACTGCCACACATTATCACTCTTAAACGTTACATTGAGAGTCGATGGCATGGCCCTTTACAGCACTGCTAGTCACGGAGGACACCCCTTTGCCTATGTCGATCATTTTGCAATATGTCTATGCCTCCCCACAGTGAAGTGCTGGCAGGGAAAATAGCAGCCCCCTTCTGAAGTATGCAATACCCCCTTGCAATAGCATACTGAAACAAAGATTTAAGAGTGGGTGCTCCTAGAGAGTGAGGGTGGAAAATCATATCCCAGTAGTTAAAGATTTACACTGATAAAGATTGTACTGCTCTGATACTATCAATATCACAGCTGGTTTGGTAACAACCAGTATTTTTGCACAGAGTTATTGCTGCAGAGATGCCAGAATTTCAGCCTAGTAATTTGCCTCAGTGATTAAACTCAGGTTATATATATTGTGGTATTGTTTAACAATGCTTTAGAGTGCACCTGCTACTATACACATTAATGTATACATAGCAGTAACAACTTAATACAGCATCCAACCTTGAAATATGATACATTTACCAATGCAAATATGAGTAGCCTCTGAGGTTAATATTTTCAAGACTTTACAGTTTTTGAGCTTTAATAGTCCTAAGTTTTAAGGGGGAGAAGTTGCCATTGCAATTCTCCATCTGCTGCACAGCACAAGCACCAAACTCACTGAGCATTTCTGTAGGAAGGTCATTGCATCTGAATTAAATGTACTCTAAAAGACACAAATCTCATCTCTACTCACACATCCCAAGACACACCTTAGCCCACAGCCTTCCAACAGAACTGCCCCTCAACTGGTTGCCTACTGTACTTACCAGATTCTTGCCAGAGTCACTGCCTCCCAGACAAGTTCTCTTTTCACTTAGGATGATCTACAAGTTTCATACTGAGATAGAGCACCCTTATTTGGCTGTATTAAAAGGCAGGCTATCCAGATGAATTGGGTCACCAAGTATTAGACTGCTTTGTACAGCTGGCCTATCCTGACAGTTTATAACTCCACAAAAATTATGCATGTTCAGTTCCCATTTTAAAGGATACTGATTATCCTCTTTTATTGTAACTGGTAGTGATACAATGTAGACAAATTACAAGACCAAGATTTCCTTTTCATTCTCTTTAGGAGGTAATAAGACTACCTTGAAAGGTGCTGTGATTCATCAACTTTCAGCACAAAAATCTTGAGAATTGGTTTCAGTGAAGAGAGATTACTAAGTGCCTGAAGCAAGTTGACCTCACTACCACAATGTTTATTTATATACAGGTAGCATATATGTATAAGACAGGTGGAAACACCAGGTGGGAAAAAGTAATTTTGCTTTTTAATAACAGAAATTCTACGCTATTTTCCTTTTTGCTTAGTGACACAAATATGCCGAAACCACTCACACCAAAAAGACATCATATTTGCTCTTTTTCCTCCCTTTCCCCATCTATACATGAAAAACCCCAATCCTGAAGTCCTGTCACTTTCTACCACGTCTTCAACATCTGATGCTGAAAAATGCAAGCTTACATTTGACAGCTCTGAAGAAGAGAGATAACATGCTGCCTTGGATTACTCATCCTTCAAGTCCCCCCGTCTGGCTTAAATACATTTGATCTCACTTGTCTTGTGATTTTGTTTTTTAAACACTTTGGAAGAGGCACTTGTTTGTTTTGTGTTACTAAAACACTCAGCATGTTATCCCAGGTCCATTGGAAACATCTTCATGCACTTAAATAACTCCATCCGTTACCACTGCTTTACCTTTTGTTGCAGTATGGGGAAAGCATCAATTCGTGGGGCCTAACGCAGGACTGACACCATCCAGAACCTGGCAAGACCATGAGAAGCTTCTTCTCATGAAGGACCCACTGAGCATTTTTGAACACAACATAGCTCATAGGGAAAGATGTACTAACATCCAGTCCAGAGTTCAAGCTCACGGCTGTTAGGAGATACTAAAATAAAGCTGATGTTTCAGCTTTCAGTTTTGTCTGTGTCTATTCAATTACTGCTTCTGAAGGAAAGCTGGTCTGCAGCTATTAGGTACTAGGAATTTATTTATGGCAAGCATACAGTTCCTCTGATATAAGATATCAAGGAACATAGAATTTGTCCTCTTGGGTCAAGCTTAATGTTTATTCCTACTTTTTCCCCTTTCCCTTTTTACTAGGTCTCTGAGTGCAAGCTGATGAGAAGCTACAAAGAGTGTCTTCCTGTTACTCATCCTTGGGTTTGGATAGTCTCTGATAGGCTGGGTTATCTATCAGGTCAAACTTGCTTCATTTGCCTTCATTGGCAACAAAGGAGTGAACTGATCACATTGCTTTCCCCAGCCACCATGGGAGATGCTCAAACCAAGGGATGTCCTTTAGGAGTCCAGTTCATCCTGGCTAGATCATCTCTCATGAAGCTCTTTTCACCTGAAAATATTGCTTTGTTAAGATTGTCTCAAGTAAATAACTGTCAGTTTCATTTCAAATTATTACACCTTCCAGGACTGCTCTTACAAAGTGTGAATTCCTTATTTTCACTTTTTGCTTTGGGAAAACAAACAAACAAACAAACAAACAAAAAAACCAAAACAAAAAAAAAACAACCCAAAAAACTCACAGAATTCCACTTTGTTTACCAGGAAAGACTGAATAGCACTAACTCAATCTGATGCTCAGCTGAGCTTGAAGGTGGATCTTGAATTACACCACCAATTACATTAAACCCCAGACTCATTCAACTTGAAATAAATCAAGTCATTGCACAGAGTATAGTTCCCAAGAGATTTCTACTTTTAAAAAAAGTCTAATACTTTTGCATGTTTGCAGTGAGTTTTAATGTAAGCATTAGCAGGCATTTATAAGTGTTTCTTGGAGATAAAATTTGAATAATCTATGTGGTTTAATTTAAATAATTTATGCATAAAGCACTGCTGAGTTATAATTGTAATTATAATGTTCAACTTCATAGCAATGAGGTGCATTTGAAGTTGGATACTGATTGTACTGTCTATCTTATGCTCCAAATTTCATTTTGTTTTGAAAAAAATCCTTTTGAGAACAGGAAGATGGCTCAGAGCTTCACTAAAGCTCCTGAGTGAAGTTTTACAAAGTTTCTTTCCTATGCATTTCTTATTATTATTATTTAAAGTCTGAAATCCAATCTTCCATGCTTCTGTGTCATGGTGATAAAGTAAAGGTGGCTGAGAAGTGCCCCTGGTTGCAGAGTAAGGACTTTTCTACTCTTCTTGTGAAGGAGCAGCTATTCCTATCAATAATTTCCTGAAGCAATAGGCCTGGAGTGTAAACAATATTTTATACGAATGGCAGTGGAACAGAGTGTGTTATTTCTGAAAATTTGCAGCTCACTGTGGAGAATGGATTAACCCTGTGTGACATATGAAATTCAAATGTTATTTGCTCGAATTAAATGAAAGGGTTAAAGTATTTCAAAGAGAAAAAAAAAATAGGACAAAATGGTGTCATCTTAGTAACTTGGTTCATAGAGAGGGAATATTGTGACAATAGGAGCACTTCAGAAACTGCGTGTTGAAGCCTAGGCAGACATGAGCTTTGTTTGTACCATTCATATTAATACTCTTATTTCTGAACTTGTAAAATATGCCCAATGGTGAGATCAAATGGTGCCACAAGACCCTAAGCAGCAATTGCTCTTTTAGCACATTTTTGTTCTATTGTAAGGCACCTCTCTCTTCACTGAGTACCTATACTTCCCAAGAAAAAAGTCTGAGACAGAAGCCATTTCTAACATATGCAACTGGACAGCCATTTAGGAAATGAATGAGTTTCCCTTCCCAGAATATCTCTGCTTGTCACTTCAATTTCCTGGTCAGAGCTGCTGCAGCTGCAGAACCAATGTGTAGAAGAGCAAGCTGCAGCCAAAGGGCTGAGAGAAGGCAAAGTGATATGGGAAATGAAGAGCTACCACTATAAACACTGTGAACACAATACACTGGGGGTCACAAGCAATGCAAATGGAGTTACCAAATCAGAATCATCTTTCCCTTTAACAGATCATGTAAAAGACACGGCTTGAGCTACTCAAGCTATGCACGTGGTTTTTACATACAGAGAGTATGCTGTGTTTGTACTATATAGTACCTATTCATGCCTTGAAAAATGTCACAGGGATCCACTGTGTTTAACATCTTTTTCAGTGACTCTGAGGAGGTAACACAGTGATCTGTTAAGTTGCAGATGACACCAAATTAGTAGCACCCTTTGACATGCTTGAAGGCAGGGCAGCTCTTTAGACAGACCTACAAAAGTCAGGAATGGGACAAGAGAGACCTTGTGAAATTTGGCAAAGGCAAAAGCAGACTCATCATCTAGGAAGGAAGATACAGGCTGGGAAAAGAGATGCGAACAGCTCACACCATGCCAGGGTTTATTAACAGGACCATAGCCAGTAGACCAAGGGAGGAGATACTCTTTACCCTGTACTTGTTAGAGCATTAGACTGACTTTTGAGGGAAGGAAAGCAACTTCAAATGATTAATCAGCAAGAATAAAAAAGAATGTCATGTGTAAAAAGAAAGTAGCTACTAAATACAACCCTTTATTCCAAAATGAAAGTCTTATGAAGATTCTGATAATGAAACAGACTCTCATTCCTGGAATTTAATAAATTGAAGTTCACAGATACTGTGCTCTTCATCTGAGATAAGCAGCTTTATCAAATCAGCCAGCTTGATAAACATGCAATCTGTGAGGAACTAAAATAAGAGATTAAGCAAGTGAAACCTTCGGAAGCCATGTTTTGCCTCTTTAGTAGTCAAAATTACAGCTACTGTGAGCTTTATAGCTTCAAGCTCCTTTAAAATCACTATGAACACACACAACAGGTATTAACCAATCAAAAATATAAAGCTCAGTTTGTAGATTAATTTTCATTAAGATTGCAGATATATGTTAGTTTTTACTGAGAAACCCAGCACCAGTCTGCAAATGCTAGCAAGTTGTGCCACACCTAGAAGTAAAGAGTGCCAAAGGGAAAAAAAACTTTGTGCTACTTCAAAAGCTGCAGTCCTTAGTTTGGAGTTCAGACTGATTGGCAATGTATTTTTCTGGCAGCTGTTCAAGATGAACTGTTAGTGAATCTAGTAGCATCAAATTGGTGAAGAAAAAATGTGTGATTTTTTTTTTTTACAGATGCCACAGTTTAAATGTACAATTATACTTCCCTGTTTCCCAGCAGAGAATTAGTTAGGGTTTAGAATCTGAAGTTAAGGCAGAAGAAGACAGGTTAAAAACTAACTAAAAGCAATCACACAGGATTTTCACCACTTTTACTCAAGTAAGCTTATTTAAATTTTAATCAGCCTTAAAACTTGTGTCTGGCAAGTCCATATAATTATCTCTGATTAAAAGACCCCCCACAGTTCTCCCTCTCAAGACATATGCATCATAGACTGTTTGAAAAAAAAATCAAAACAACAAAAAAACCCATACCAAATCAAACCTAACCTGCCCCCTGCCCACCCCCCCAAAAAAAACCCCCAAACAAACAAACAAAAAACCCCAACCCAACCAAAAAACAAAACCAAAAACCACAACCCAAAACCCAAACCCCAGTAACCTGGTAAACCTGGCTACATTCTCTACAACAAAATCCAGTATCATACTATGGCACAGAAGACCTTGCAAGCAGGGCAAAATCAATATCTAGAATGAGATATGCTTAATAATGAACATAATTCCAAACTCCATATTGGGTTTTCTTTCACTAACGTAAAAACAATATTGCTTTGAGGCCATAATGAGGCAAGGCTTTAGCTGTGTCTTAGTTTCCTCTGCCAATCAAAACAGCCATGCACATTCAGCAATATTACCATGCTTCTCTGAAACTGCCTGAAACAACAGTCATGCTGTAACAAAATACCAGAAAACCATACCAAGCAACCCAGCTTTTTAACAGGCTGCAGGAACCCATGAACTTGAAATAGTCAAATTCAGGCACAATTACACTGACTTATTGAAATACAATGTGAAAAAAACCCAGAGGGTTGCATACATACAGAATTATGCTGCCACATCCACTACCCATGAGAAACTCAACTCAGTCATCTGAATATTTCTATCCACCTGGCGTAGTATATTATGTACATCAAAGATTTGAGGGGTGAAATATGACATGATTAAAAATTATATATTAAAGAACCTGACAGCCATGAACAGGATATAAATTCAAGTGTTCAGATTACCTGTAGTGCAACTCTCAGAATAAAGACCTTGTTTTTAATAGTACATACACCATGTTTGTCCCACAGCAGGCAGCTGTCTCTTATAACTGATGTCTAAGGTAATGCTGATTGATGCTGTTTCTCCAATCATTTTTTCCAAACTTTCTTGTTTAACGAGGTGAGCTGCACAATGGCAGTTTATTTACCTGCTGGCAACCCTTTTCTTTGAAGGGTCACTGCTCTTAATTATAGTGACACCTGCTTACTGCTTTGCTTTTAGGTCTGTCAAGATTTCCATTATAAATCCATTTTTAGATGTTTATTCTGTAATGCACTTCAAGTCCATTGTGGGTTGAAGCATGGATCACAAGGTCTTGGCAAGTATTTTTTTCTAAGTGCTAGTGCTTCATCCCCAGTAACTCAGGAATACCTCTTTCTGCTGCTTCTTTGTGGGAAGGTTATTCCTACTTTTCCTAAGGAAACAAACATTTTGCAGGTAGGAAAACCTTAAACAGAAAGGATAATCACATTAAGGAAGTATAATAATCTTAGAAGAAATAGTGGACTGCACCCCAAAACCCCAAAGTTTAGTAATATACTATCTCAAATTTCTTGCATCAGTTGGAAAGAGTTGTTTCTCTGCCTTCACTCACTATTATCACTAGATGACATTAATAGATTTACTTTCTTCCTCACCTATCTTGCCTATTATTGCAGGCCTGTTTTTTTATTTGTTAAGAGCCCTTGTTATTTATAATGCAGATGCCTCAATGTTCTTCATTTTGAGAACATCAATGTGTACAAACAAAAGGCTTTTACGATAAGAGAAATACCAGCAAAAAGAGAGATATAAAGTTCCTATAGTTCAAGGAAGTTGAGACAAGTACCATTCTCCAATGTCACCTCTAGGCATGATATTTTTAGAAGAATATTTTAAAAAGTAACAGCATAAGTTATCCCCTTTTTCAGGCCCTTTAAGAATTGCACCAACATTGAATCATTAGCTCCTGGCTTTTTTTTTTGTTTGTTTTGTTTCTTTTTTTGTTTGAGGTTTTGTTTGTTTTGTGTTTTCTGTTTGTTGGGGAGTTTTTTGTGGGTGTTTTGTTTTCTTCCCTCAGAAGCAGTTACATTTCATTATCACCATTTTGGGTGCATGTGCAACAAGTAAATTGAGTCTTTGTGCAGTCTGAAGAGCCTTAATATGCTTTCAGATTATATTTGTATCATGCCTACTGTCATCACTTATTGCCAAGGAGAAAAAATAAAATAAAAAGGTCCTTAGAGCTCACCAGGCTGCAGCAGGTCTGGTCCATTCCGGCTGGCTGGAGCTGCCAGTGCTTGCCCTTTTCCCACCAGGTTCCTGTAATTTGCCATAGAGCCATTCAAACCACCTGGGAAAGGGACACAGGCCAGCCTGGCAGCAAACTCTGAAACTGCTGTTTCCCCTCAGTCTACTATTTTGGGGCCTTTTGCATATCTTTTCTTAAGGGAGGCTTTTCTTTGTTTTCTCCACCAGACCCCATGCAGCCCCTCACTCCTGTGAGGTGCTCTCCAGCAGCCCAGCCAGTGCACCCACTCTCGCTAGGCTGGCCTCAGCATGGGAGGGAGCCCTGCCTCTCCTTACTGCTCCTGGGCGTCCCACACAGTGGGAAATCACACAGTGCAGTTATTCACCCACCTGCTCACTGGTGCCTTCATGCTGACCCCCAAAACACTGCCCCTGGCTCATGGACTGGCCCCAGGGAGGCTTAACACCAAATGACAGAGCCTGCCTGCTCTCCTACCATAAAGAAGAAGAACCGCTTTACAACTATGGCTAACACTGTGTTTTATCAGAACATAGACCAGAGCTGCTGATAATTCTTTGTGGAGGCAACACAAAACAGATAGATCAAACCCAAAAGGGGCATTTTCACAGGCACCTCCCCTGCTCCTCCCACCTCACCTTCATGGGAGCAGCTCTGGAGCCTGTTTGCAAGACCCATTACCGAGAAGAGGGGCTTCCCCTACCCCGACTAAAATAGGCACCCAGACCTTTCTGCTCTGTTTTAGCACCTTCTGACTGCTTCAGCAACCTCAGCTGTGCTGAGAGCAGCCCTGATGCCTCCCCCTTCTGCCTCAGCCTGGCAGCTCTCAGTGACTGCCAGCCCAGGTGTACCAGATGACACATTCCTGACCTAAATGATAAGGGCCTTAGAAGGAGGAAATTAATGTAGTGATCAAAGAAGTTTCCTGAGGCTGCAATTCTTTCATCTAGCTCATTACAGTGTGAGCGCTGTCGGAGGCTCTCTCTGCAGATTAGAAGGGGTTTAGTCCATTTTGGCAGAGGGGCAGCAGGGCCTACCTTTTCTGCACATCATGAATGGTTTTTGTGGTGTTGATAGTTGCTAAAGCCCTCACGTTGCAGAGAAGAAACATCTGGAGAAAAGGACTAGAAACTACTTTGGGTTGCCTGAGGAAATGTAATGTCATTCCCTGATAGGCCTCCCTACACTTCACAAATCTTGACTGATATCAAGCATCTGACAGAATTGGAAACCTAAAAAGTACTGGGTTCCTACGAGCATCATCAAAATTGGAGCATTGTTTCACCTTTTTGCATACACTAACATAACATAAACATAAACCAGCCACTGCATGCTTTGTAACAGCCCCTTGGACAGTGAGGAGATGTGCAGGGAAAGAAGCAGAGCGTTGGTGCCATTGCCGTGGAAGGATTTAGGGACAAAACTCCTGTCTTTGCCTCAAACCAGATGATGTAATTTTACAAGAGAAATAACTTGTTCATTTATTCTGAATTAAAAAATAAAATAAATAAAATCTTTATTGTCTTGAAAATAAAGTCTTAGGGAATTGGTACATTTGAATGAAATATATTGTCATGGAAGGACAGTGCCATACAACATGAAATGAAGCTCGTGCTGTCTCCCTGACCACCTGGAAAGAGATTCAAAATGTCTGTAAGATGGACACTCTGTCAAGTTTGTTTTAACGGGGAGAAGGCCAAAACTTACAGTTTATTTGCAGGGTGCCACTGGTGGAAAATATTTGCCTTCAAGATTTAGAGTAAGTACTGGTTAGAGTAACTCTGCTTAGCAGAGACTGAATGCTTTGCTGACTCATACTATATATAACGAAAGCTTAATAAAATAGAATATATCTAGTTCATGAAGTCTCTTGATACTGTATAGTAATTTAGTCCACCAACATCCTTTATTTAAAGTTGAATTCCTTGAGTCTGTTATAATGAGCTAAAAAGTGAATGGACAAGCAGTTATTTCTGAAAATGTGGCTCCCTATTGATGTATATTTTGCACAGCCTTTATATCTTAATTGAATTGAAATGAGCATGGGAGCCTAGGGTTTTTAGGTCTAGTGAGGCATTAAATACTCCAAAAGCAAAATAAAAAATTAACACCTCCCCCTGCCCCCCGCCCCCAAACTATTCAACTGTATTGCTGTAGCTCTGGGCACAGCAATCCTACCACCTAGCAAAAATACACAAAACCAAAAACATTGTTTACATCACTTCACAGTCCATACCTACAGCCTTTAGGTCTTCATACCTATAACCTTACTTATCTCCCGCACCTTTGATGCATCCATCTTTCTGTCTTAAGTGCTCCTGTCTCCTCTTCAAGTTGCCTAACTTATGCTCAAATTTTTTTATTCTTCTCTTTTTTACGCCTCTTTTCCCCAGAGTACCCCTGTGTGGACTGAAAACAAACACAGTTTTGGCCATCATGACAATCCATTGCCCTCAGATGGGGCTCTATTTTTCTTATTTCCAGGTAAGTCTGTCTCTGTTGGAGTTGGATTATGTAAACATGTCTTGTAAGATTTTTTTTAATAATTTGTACTGTGTACGTGGCTGCGTATATCATTTTGAGTAACTACACTGTCTGTTCTGTGTATTAAATACACAACAAATTGAAGCTGATATAGAGGAATGATGTAGTTCAAAGTAAATAGCAGGGGTTAAACTCCTTTTCCAAAGTGAATCTTTTAAAAGTTTAAGAGCTGTTGATTTCCAAAATTGTTCTTGTTCATTACCATATTTCCTGCCTTGGGCTGATATGAAGTACCAAAGCAATCCTGAATACCTTAAGTGAGCCAATGATCAACCATTTTTGATGGAAATTTGGAGTGCCCAATGGATTAGCAATTAGAAGAAAGATCTGAAGTCTTGGACGCTTACCCAATTTAAAGCTGAACCTCTGAATATTTTTGTTTGCCAATCACTCTTGGATGATACTATTTACATTGTCACAGAGGGAGTATTATTGATCACCTTCCATTACCATCATTGTTATAGTGTCAATCAAAAACAAGCACCTTGGTAACATTCAGACTCCAGCTGTACAAATGTTCTTTTTTGGGGCTCATTAGTTTTTTCCAGCTGGCATCTTTTCAGCTAGAAAAAAAACAGTGGTGTTTTCCTTCAGTACAAACAAAATTATATGAAAATATTTTGTATAAACTTGAATCCAAATTAACTAAAAATTATCTTTCTTAAAATATAATCAAAACCTTCTTGTTTAGGCATTTGAATTACAAGTGATGGACTGTCAGAATGTATCTTTTGTATTCTGTCTTTCGGTATTAAAATGAAAGATCATTGGTAGTGGGTGAAAATTCCCAGATTATGGAATAGACTTGAAATCAAAGACTGAAGGATTTCGTTATGCTAGAAGGAGTTGTTGCCCACAAATTAAGATGTTGATTCAAGTGCCAAGCAGAATACATTGATGAATTGTAGTGTAGAGCTGGACATAGAAAGGAAGGTTTAACCACTGTTGTGCATTACTAAATTAATTTAATCTATAAGGGAAAGAATATTGATTTCATTCATCTCAGTCAGTTGCTAGTATGACTGGATAATAATTCAAATTCAGTGACATCAGCTGTACAGATGATGGCACTGTAGAAGGCGGCGATGGCAAGAAAAGGTGACCCAAGAGTGATAAATTTACTTTCATTAGAAAAGATCAAAACCAGCCTGTCTTTCAGAGAAGGTAGGGTGGGATCTGTAGATTCTATTGCTCCTTAAGTCTATGATACCCTTTGTAATGTCTATGGGTTTTAAGTTATGGTTGACTTTCCATTGTACTTATACATAACCGGGGCACACAGACCAAAAGAGAGATGACATGAGATACTGACTTTGGATACCTGCTGGGATAAGTCAGGAGAAACTCCATAAATCAAAGCAGCTAACGTGGCTGTAATTAAGTAGTAATTAAGTAGTGAAGTACATAGTTGCAGAAATTGCTTACATAGTTCAGCAATATGGGCCTGATTCAACATCATATTGAAGAAAATGAAAATATTTCCAAATCACATCAGTAAGCTTCTATACCACGTCACAGGGAAGTGACATAGATTTGTAATTTTGCTTTTTGTGAAGACCCTTTTTTTTTTTTTTTAATTTGAAATTTTGAGAGGTGGGTTTTTTCCTAAACTTTCTTAAAGTAAGATATGACTTTCTTTTTTTTTCCCCCTAAGGACCCAGTGTGGAACAACTTGACCACATGAATAACCAGCTTGAAGTAATGAGATGATCTGTTTGCTTAAAACTTACTATTCCTGTAAATTATTGTCACAATGACTTGAAACGATAAATTGGATACCACCATGAATGACAAGAAATTAATTAATATATTCATTATACTTGGTACAATTCTGAATAGTTACATTTCAAGGACACTAAAAAATATGATCTCATCAACATTTTCTGCAGAACCTGAAATTTCTTACCTTGATGCTCTCATCTTCATTGTAGTTAGAGATATGCAAGAAAGCCCAGACTCAATGTATTTCTTGTAATACAAAAGAGTTTTTGTTTCAAACCTTACTGACATATTAGGTCTCTGAAGTAAACAACTAGAAACCATTTTGTATAGTCTTATTTTGCTACAAAGGCAACTGGGCCAGTTTAGAAGAAACAAGAAACAGGATGACTACACACTGTATTTGCTCATGGTTGCCAAATAAACAGGCATGAGGAGATGTAAAGAAGACAAAAAACCTTTAAGGAAATCCTGATCATGTAAAAATATATCTGAAATCTGAATGTTTTTCTCTTTCTTGTTTGTTTTGAAACAATCTCTTAGAAGTAGAAGTCATAGAATAGTAGTAGAAGTTTTAGTAGTAGAAGTCTTAGAAGGAGAAGAAGGGTTTTGTTTTAGAATCACATTTTTTTGAATGAGTAAATATGAGACAAACATGAATTCAAAGCAAGTTATGAGGGATTTAGTCTCTGTTGAGACAATGGGACTGAAAAAAATCAGTCTGGTAGGTAAAGCCTTATTTGAGCACCAGAGTCCCTACAGTAAAAGGTATTTACCTTGAAACATTTGCTTACCTCCAAGTCCAATGTGTTTCTTTTCTTGTCACCACTAACAAAAACATTTCACACACTTTCTCTCTCCTTGTAGATTTACACTGTGTTGTCCTCACATATTTTCACATCTCATATTACAAATTTTGTTTATGTAATTGTGAATCTTAGGTAAGGTCTTCTTTTCATTTCTTTTGTCTGTCCAGTACATATCCAGAAGATATAATTTCTTTGGCTTAATTTTCGTAGATTCTGATCATCACAGAGCCTCACTGAAGGAGGTCAGTCAGTCCAAGAAGGCCAAGAAGGTAATAAGATTTGTCCCTAACCTGAGACACAAGTTTACCTTGAGGCACCATTATGTCTTGTGCATTAAATTATTGGTGAAAGTCTTGACGGGTGGGTGGCCCCTGCTGTGGTATCCCATACCTTAAATCTCTCTTTCGTAGAGAAGCTCCAACTGATACATCTCAGAATCTAATTATGGTAGCAGGACTCATTCAGCTTTTAAAATGTATTCTTACTCCAAAGCAATGGTAACACTGAAAGCAGTGGCATCCAAAGTATGGCAAAAGAAATATTAAAAGTATTGTTTTTTTCAAGGCACAAAATGGAGCTCTGGTGTTTAGAATCCCAGTATTTAAGATATCAACAACAAGTATTCTCTCACTTTAAGAGAGCAGCCAGGAAATAGTTTGGGTGCTGTTAATATTTATAATCTGCAGTATTTTTTATTTGATAGAAAACATTTAATTACCTGATCTGGATCTACAATCAGTGACAACAAATCAAATAAATCCTGATTTTGGTGGAAATGGTTTACAGTTCTTCCTATAGCATGAATAAAATTACAAGATAACTAGCTCAGCTTGATTTTGGAGCTGAAATCTGTATCATTGTAATTGACTCAGATAATAAATCCTGCTTTAATTCTACAAAAATGCAAAATAATTTAAACAATTACCTTTATTAAAGAAAATATACAGAGCATAGGAGGAATGGGAAAATAGGGAAAAAAAATAGAGAGAAGAATGAATAGCAGAGAGAGCAAAAGCTAAGGCAAAGTGCGTTACTGCTGAATCTGACAAAGGGCAAAAAGGCAGTTTCCATCCATGCAGTTTCCAGTTTTCCTATTATTCAGAGCTGTGGCTGCTGTTTCTTCCTGCTAAACCAGCATGGCAGCTGTATAAACTCCACTTTAAAACTTGGTACTTCACGTGTTCACTTGGCATTTAAGCTCCATGAGGTTCTTCTTGAGTAGATGAATCTATACACCAAGTGTTTTTTTTCTGGAATGGTAGAAGTGCCATAAAGATTGGTCCTTATCTTCCAAAGATCAAATTAAAATCTGTAAATTAAAGCTGATCAAGTTAGCAAAACTAAAATGCTATTTACCACCCTCTTTGTTCACCACATCCCTAGAAGTATGAAGATAGCATCTGCCAGAAGGGTCCTGATTATAACTATGTTTGTGGCAAATCCGTCCTAGAAGTATCTTCACTCCTAGAGAAGTAAGAAAAGAAAATGAAAATGGAACAGTGGGACTTTAAAAATGTTTTTTAGATCATGTCTTGAAACATGTCAATTCTGGCCACTCCTTTGTTTCCCAAGTTATCCCTAACAGTTTCAGCACACCTTAAGAGGTCTAATTATTTAACTCTGAAGATTTTTATATTCCAGATATTTTATTAGGTGTTATCATTTGGTTGGCCTCTCCAACTTTGGAAAAAAAACATCACAATTCATAGCTTTCAATGGCATTTATAATTCTGTATTTAAAGTGTCATTCTGTAGCTTAATGTCTATGTATTCCATCACACTGAAGTCAGCATTGGCTTGTAGTTCATTGTCATCTCAGCTGACTGACTTTTGATGTTCCTTCTTAAAGTATCAGTGTTGCTACATCCTTCTGGGAGGCTGGCTATAGAGACTACTTATTGTATCTCTTTTACCATACAGTTCTTGCATAGATTATCTTACAGATCTCTCCAGCACTTCTGTTACAGTTTACTGAATTGCTTATCCTGGAAAAACCAAAGTCACGGGGAGAAAGTATTTACTCAGACAATGCATGTTAATTCAACAATGAGCATCTCCAATTAACACAGCAGAACTGTGTTCCTTTGAATGTCCTGTATTTTAAAACCCAGAGATTCCAGTTCTGATTAAATCATGAAAAAAGGCCTCTGTTGCCTTGCTAAACAGGACCTGGGTAATCAGCCTGCAATTGTCATCCAGATGAACTTGCTAGACATTGGCAGAAGATAGAGCAGGCTAAAGGAAGTTTCTCGAGCCCATGCAAGAGTAATTTCCTTTCCAGCTGCCATTGTGGAACATGTTTTGCTTTTCCCAGCCAGCAAATCTTTTCAATGCCTGAAAAAATTATGCCTTCATAGTATCACTTGGCCTATGGTTCTTCTGAGATCCTTAACAGGACACTTTTCAGGAGCTTTTGCTCCAGCCACTTCCCTCAAAAGTGTCACCATACTATAATTTTAGGGCTGCTAGTTCTCCAGTGTAGAAGGAAAAAGCCAGTGTAGTTATTTAAAGTATTTGGCTGCAATGCTTATCTGAGATGCTATTTTGAGTTATAAAATTCACAGGTTCATAGGACACCCAGTTCAGACAGTGTGACTTTTAATCAGTATGATCAGTTCCTCCTTACATCTTTGTTTTGCCTTTACATCCGAAGACCATGACAAGGTTAACATGATGGGAAACACAGTTTGCTCAGGAATGTGCGATCTAGTCAGAAGAAAATAAGAAGTTTAACATTAAATGTTATCTGAGCTATTTCAATTAAAAGAAAAAGCAAAACTATGAAAATTCTCCTTTTATGGCACTATTTTTTTTTTATTGTACTTTCATTTGATCAGGATAGAGAGAACCAAAATATATTTTAAAATACAATCAAGTGAAAACTAAGTGAAGAATTGTTTCTAAATATATCAGTGGATAAACACCAGGGAAACAGAATTGTTGCATGAGCAAAAGACTATATTTATACAGGAGCAAATGGCCATGAATACATTTAAGAATACATTAAAAGAAGGTTTCTAATCTTAAGAGGGATCAGATGTGAGAACAGCTTTCTAATAAAGCTTTGTAATAAACCTAAGGTATTAAGCTTGATCAGTTTATGATCATGGTTAATTACAATAACTGAGACTGACTTGATATTTTAGGGGGCTCCTTGCAGAACTAAATCCTGTATTGCCATTTTTACATGAGATGTCCTTGAAAAAAATGAAATTTCCAAGTAAAAAATTATAGAGGAAATCACATATGAAATCTAATTTTTTGACTATGTGCTGCTCTCCTTTGCAAACTCAGATATGCAGATGATACGCAAGGCATATATCATGTTCACATTTAACAATCTACTCTAGCAACAGAATTTGAGGCTAATTCTAGCCCTTCATGGCACCAGACATCTCCTTTCTCACACACAATGACCAAAATGAGCTCTGAATCCTCTTCAAACATATCACCAACACATCTTGCAATTCAATGAAAGATAGCAATGTTGTGCACCTTAGGATATAATTTTTGTATTTCTGCAACACAGCTGCAGCAGCCTTTATATTTAACACATTTAGAGTGGATTCCTGGGAGGAACAGCTGTGGTTCTCTGTGTATTTTCTTATTTTAAGTAGAAATGTAAATAATTACAGGAAGATTTGGCACTAACAGATACATTATAACTAACAATGCCTCAAGTTAGGATTATTTATTGTGTTGATGCAATGTCCATTCTTTGCATTCTGCTTTTCATGACTACTTCATTGTCAGTTTTCCACCTCTTTAGACAAGTATTTAGAAAAAATATGGGGCATTTGACATAGTATTGCATTCACAGACAGAAATATCTCCTTTGATTAACTCTGTGTTTCTGGTAGAAATCATTTGCTTAAACAATGAGCAGAGCTTTCTGTTGTGATGTCCTCCTTGTATGCCACTGTGGCAATTGCTGCTTCTTGTGTGCAATTTCTGTAATTCCCAGCACATCACGTGTGTTCTTGGAATCAAGATCGTGCACTGATTGATGGTAATAAGAACAATAGCAGTAGCAAACTTACTAACTTTTTGTTAGGAACATGAAATATTTTGCCAAATTCATTGTACTCCATCTCTACAGTATACTTGGCACTAAGTTGTCTGACTTTTAATTACTGATTCTTATTGGGTTCAATAGCTAATATGTTTGAAAGTCCACTCAATTTCTTAAGCTATATTAGCTTAATGAGGCATATATAGGCCCCCTTAGTCCTTGCACTCACATGGCAATTTTGTGATTAATACTAATTAATGACATATCAGTGCTCATTTGAAGTGAATGATGAAAATGCTCCTCCAGCCCTGATAATGAATACACTAAAGCAACATTCAAGCAAGCCGTCAGAGAGGGAGAATCTAGATAAATATGTCTTAGTTTTCTCCCGTGGCAAGTGGAAATTAAACAATATTTGGTTTTACGTTGTAGAATACCCAAAACAGATTTGACTGATTGCTTCTGCTTTCCTGCTTGGTGTTCTATCTCTTTTTATTTTTTTAATTTATATTTTTTTTAAGCTACTTCCTTGGTGATGTATAAGAATGAAAGCTAGCAGTGATTAAAGAAAGGGATGATCACAGAATCCACCAGAAAAAGATATTCTACATCCATCCAAAGGTCAGGTGTTTAAGACTGCATTAGAATATATTCAACCTTTTACTCTTTTCTCAGACTGATAGTAAAGGAATGGGACGAGAGATTTGACAGTATTTGTTCAGGGAGACTGGTCAGGCATGTGGTGTGAGCCAGAAACCATAGCAATATTCTAGGAATATGAGTGCCTGTTCCTCTGCCTTCTCTTCAGATAATTTGTGGTGTCTGTTTTTGAACTGTTGCTTTGAATTGTGTTCATATAGAAATAATGGATGATGCAATGATATTTTATACTTCTGTCAAACTTTTCATCCAAGGACCTCAAAGCACCATTCAAAATTACTATTTTTTTCTCATACTTCCAGCAGATGTGTTTACATAGGTAACAAGTTATTGGGAAGTCTATTTTACACAACCTGTCCTTTGCTATTAGTGCCTATCTTCATTATGGTGGAAAGATAGGGGAGTATTTGTCAGATGCTTTGTTGTCCCACAATTAGGCTTTGTGATGCAGATGATAGTTCAGGGTATGTGGACCATTAGAGGATATATGCCTAACCCTGGTACCAGGAAATTGACTTGCCTTCCTTCTCAAGTGCAAGAAGCCTATACTTTGTGGTACAGAAAACCTTGCTTTTACTCCCTGTTGAATTATCAGTGGTAGAGAATGTTGCTTTGCCTTACTGTTTCCTTTTGTGTGGTTCTGTGTGTCTGAGAAATGTTACAGGTTTTATAAATGCAGGGGAGAGACAAATCCTGTCATCAGTGAGACTGACTTTTTATATATAATAACAAGTGATGGAGAGAATGAGCTGAAAATAGGAAGGAATATGCACATTTGGACTGTGCAGTCCTGCAGACAGCAGTGTGAGAAGAAGCTATTGACAATGATAAATACAGTTATTTAGTTGGATAAACAGTCCCAAAACTGGGAAGCTCTGTAATGTTTTTTCATGGGGTTGCACAGTATCTACACACAAAAAAATCCCAACCAACCAACCAACCAAAAAAACCCCCAACAACAACAACAATAATAAAAAAAAAACCCAAAACCCACAAACCTCAAAAAAAACAAACACCCCAAACAAACAAACAAAACCCCAAACAAACAACCAAAGAAAAAAACAAACAGGGAAACCCTAAGTGGGAAATCAT
>JANIJG010021142.1:0-25141 GCA_024611175.1 Megaceryle torquata
TTTTGAGTGTGCCAGATTGGTCTGCTCTCCAAGTGCGGGGGTGGCACAGAAGATGGTGAGACAAAGAATGGGGGAGGGAGGAAAGTGAAGTGAAAAAGACCTTTGGATTGGAGGCATAGTGTATGGAAGAGAACACAATGGCAAAGGCAATGTTTCGGTTTGCGAAAGCTCACAGCAGATCGGAAGAAGCTGTGGTAGGTCAGAGACACTCAGTCTAGATGCTGTTGTGATGAATATATTAGCATAATTTCTATCCTAAGCATACAGACATTTTTCTGCATTTGGTAGTTTTGTAAAGCTTGTGTCCTACTGATGTCTGATCTCTCCACCCAGAAATGGGGATGTGAGATGGAGGAGTGGCTGGAGGGGAAAGTGACTATTGCTCTACTCGGTACAGCATTTGCATTTTTTGCTCTGCTTTGTGCTTTGATAAAGTAGGTCCAAAAAAGATGGCATTTCGTGAAAGTAAAGCTCTGATTTCATAATGGCTAGATCCCATTTTCCTGAGCTGAAGAACCAAAATTAATTTCTCATTCCAATAACAGTTGTTCCCAGTCTACTGCATCCGGATTGTGATCTTTTACGATGCTTTTGTGAGAGTAACTTACAAAAAAAAGTCTTGTAATTTCAGTAATAGAATAAAGGAGTTAGAACAAGGGAAGAAGGGTAAATTTTAGGTAAAACTTGAAAAGGCACTGAGAGTGTCTAGGATGGGAAAGTACAAGACAGCAGTTTCTGGTGAGGGAACATTGGAGAAAGGTGAGCAACAGATGAACAGAGCAAATGGGAAAGTACAGCACACGTAACAGGCATTACACAATTTGCTTTGTATTTCCACCTGCAAGATTCTTCTTGCCTGGGCTGGAAAATTCACCTTGCTTTGTGTTTTGCCCTTGGAGTATTTGACCTCCAGCTCCTTTGGTTCCTTGAAGTCTAACATAAAAGACCTTGTGAAAGCAGCCCTGTAAGGTCAAGTTTTGTAAATAAATCCTATTTCCTCCAGGATGTCCCTGTAGCAGGAGGCAGGGAAGTTTCAAGGTGAGAAGGGGTGCATGGGGAGCCAGTCCTGGGAGAGGATCTGGTACCTTGCTCTGCAATCCCAGAAGCCTTTCCAAGTCCAGGCTGAAACTTTGTGCAGGTACATGTGGTGGGGGATCTGGTCTTGTGGATGTGTGGTGCTGCCTGCCCAGGTTTCTTTTGGACCCTACTGCCCTTCACTGCCTTCTCTGAAGGACTTTCAACAGGGTAGTAAAAAGGTGTTTCTCTGCTGAGCTAATATTTACATCCCAAACATATGGTGCCTTTGCTTGGTTACAAACATCAGTGCAAGTAAGTGAGAGGCTTTTCTCAGAAGGGGTGGGACAGGAAATACAGAGATTGTCTCCTGTCACTGTATTTACTAAGAAAAAGTCGTTAGAAATTACACCTCTATGCTGAGGGAACATTATTAAGATTACAAAGTCAAGGTCTCAAAAGCTCTCACATGCTAGAGTGGAAGTTTTCTATCTAACCTTCATTTGTACCCTGGTGCCAGTGAACTCTGATAACCTTGTTTACTTCTTTGGTTTCACAGAGCTCCTGCCTGTGCTCTTTCCAGAGGGCATTGAATGAAGATTTTTAGAGAGAAATCACCTGTTGCTCATAAGATCCTCATTTAACTTTTAGCAAAAGCTCAAAATATGCTTCCCAACTCAGACAGAGAGGCATCGCCTCTTCCTGCAGGAATATTGTTAAGACAAAAATAGTGTTTGCTCAACAGTCACATATTAAAGGGAAAATGCCATAAAAATGCTGATGATTCCAGCTTGTAATTTCATTTTCCAGTGCAGAGTTTGGATGTTGCCTATGATAAAGTGTGAACAAGCTACTTATATTATATGAAAAGTATACCTATTGTACCAGTATTCCCTGTAGCTCTGTGTGGAAAAATACTATTCTTTTGTCAGTAAAGGATGTCATAGTGCCTTATCACATGGGATGCTACTGTTCAAAGTTTCCAAACATTTAATGGCCACAGAACTGGGCTTGAAATAACAGATTTCTTGGTCCTGCTGTGCTGTCATTGTGCTGTGCCTCAAGTCAGTTTGAAAATAAAGATATTCACATGAGGCTAAAGACAATCTTTGCTTGAAGATAGAAACTTTAGTTTTCTGTCTGGTTCATATGCATGTTCTGAAAGCAAAAGTCAGCTTCATTAGGCGTTATAAATCAGCACTTCTTTGTTTTGTTTTGTTTTGGATCTTTTTAATGACAAAGTTTCTTCTAGCAAGATGCTTTTGTCTTCATTTTCCATTATATTTGGATAGGCCTAGGATTGTTTTGAATCTTCTTGTGCTTGAAGAATTAGTCTGAAATAGCAGTGAGAGGCTAATGTTAATTTAGCATATAAATGAAGGTGAGGACTGGAGGTATTCCAAGGCATAGTGGGTGTCATGCACAGCATTATACTTCCCTTGGGAATGGGCTTCTGGCACATTTCAGAGGATATTTTCCCAAAGCAGGCACAGGTTTTCTGTATCATCTAAAAGCTACTTTTCAGAAATACTGGTTAGCCCAATGCCATGTTTTATTGTAAGGCATACCTTATGTTGAATTCTGTCATTTCTGGTCTCTGCTACCTTGTACTGTCCCGCGGGGTTTTCTCAATATCCAAAAGTTATCCCAAAAGTATTCAAGGAGGAAAGGAGACTCCTGGCTTTTGGGGCATTATTTTCTTTCCTGACACCTTCATGGACTGAGTCACCATCTTTGAAGATAAGCCCAGCATCCAGTGGCGGCTTGTAAGTGTTTTCATGCTGATGGAAAAACGTTGTGCAACTTGGCCTGAGGCCAGTTTGGTTCCTTGCCTTGACCAGTCTCCTTGCTTAGCCTCCTGCCCCTCTCCAGTACTGCCATTCCCCTTTTCCACTCTTGCAGATGGTCATGCAGGGAGGTTATGATAAAATGCTGAGTGCTGGCAGGGTCAGAGTTAGCCTGGGATGTCTGTGGCAGCTTCAGCTTTGCATGAACAGGGGTCACAGCCCCTGAACAGTGACATGAGACCTCAGGCTCTCCTGTCGCTACCGTGTCTCCTCCATGGAATCAATCCATGTCCTGGACATCCATTACAACACCTTGCTGATGTCTTCATTGCCCTACTGAGAGGCAGCCTTCACCACTGTGATGCTGTGGCTGCTGTCACCAGAGCAAACACAGCTGATATCTCATTTACATTGAGTGCAAATGTGAGGGGGATATTCAGCTTAAAGAATTCCCCTGTACTTAGATTCCCCTTCCTGCTGTGCCTGCAGAGAATTGTACCAGGATAATTGAGTGCCTGGGTTAGCAGTCACAGTGCTGTAGCTTGTAGGTATGAGTGGTGATTTTGATTTTAAGAATTTCAGCCAGAATTTTGAATTTCCTTTGACTTACAGATTGAGATTTGGCACTCAGCCAGAGCTGCAGCTTTACAATAATGCTTAATAATGACAAAAGTCATTATATTCTCAAATGTCTGCATAAATGTCAACTAATAAGGATACCACTTGCTAGGGTAGCATCTGTATCTTTCCTTTACAGATAAAGAACTGAGACCAGAGGCACATCTTTTGTCTAAGCCCCCTCCATTAGTGGCAACAAATTAATGTTATAAGTATGCATAAAATGCAAGACTTCCTAGCTCTGGTCCCTGTTTCTTGTGCACTAGCACATGCTGGTGAAACGTTTTCTCTTAGATGCTTTCCTGTTGAGAACATTGCTTTTCCTCTGACGTTACAGTGGCAGAGGTTCCTAGAGGAATTCTGTTTTCTGTGCAGGTGAAGTTTCTCCCCTAACAGCAGTCAGAGACTAATGCTGAAAAAAGACTGGAGAATGTGTTCCCCTAAATTCTTCCATCTTCCTAGGTGATCTACAGCTGTTTGCTGAGAGCTAGTGCATTGAGTAAAAAAGGACAGTTTCTAGTCAGTGTGTTTGTTACCAAAAAGTCAAGTGCAAGTGGTAATAGAAAAATTGATAGCACTTTTTTAAACAAAAATTGTTACGAGAAGTTTCCCTGTCACTGGTAAGTATCAGACTGATTTCCACAGTTCCCTTTTTTTTCCTTCCATACTAATACTCAAGGAAACCTTTCGGACCATTGCTTGTTGGGATCTCTCTACCTAGCATGTTAAAGTGGGTGAAACCCCATCAAGAGCTTTTATTGCTTGTTTTGTCTTACTGATGAAGGGTAAGATCCAGCTCTACATAGAGCCAAATCCAGTCCCAAAAGAGTTGTAGATGTATGAGGCTTGGATGGAGTGGAATTTCACTTTTCTGGCCTGGCCTGTGCATGTGTATAATCTTATCCTTGATCTCCATGAGATGGATTTTTCATACTCTCCTTCTTCCCTGTCTCTTTTTTACGCGTCTCTTGTGCAAGGCATGTATCTGCTTGCTGACTGTTAGCCTTCCAACCAGGACACCAGGGAGGTAATGCAGATGCTCACGACCCCTTGACTTCATACCCAAATGTGCTGCCCAGTGCCCAGGGCTGGGGGTTTTATCCCAGGGGATGAGGGTTGGGAGAGGTGTCCCACTGTATGCTCAAGGCACCTTGGAAAGATTCAAGGTTTTAGTCTACTACACAGCCTGATGATGATGAATCTATCTACAACAGTCCTCTGCAGCCCCAGCATCCTACTCGTGTGGTTAGTAAGTATATGTAGCAAGATCAGACACCGCCTCAAAGTACTCCTGCAGCAGATTCCTCCTGGCTTGGACAGCAGCTCTGCTACTTGGCTGGAGTTTGCTGAATGCTGCTCACAAATGGGAATGGATTTAGAGGCTGGGTTTCTGTTGGGTCCAGCTCTAATACCTTTGTCAGTGATTTAGAAGGGAGCACAAATGCTGATGATATTGATTTTTTTACTTGATGCCAAAATGGGAGTCCTTGCCTGTATTGTCAAGGGCAAAGAAATACCCCTAAGGGGCCCTAGAGGGTATTGGCAGAGAGACTTGTAAAATAGGAACAGGATTATATATAGTTTTTCTCTATGTCTAGAGAAAAATCAGAAGCATGAAAGACTGAAAAGGAATTTGGAAAAGAGCAAGGTCTGATATGGTCCTGGAGGTGATAAGAACAAATCAGGAGTGAGTTCCAGCGCAACATGGCTGTGAAGGAAAGATTTGCCATATGGCAAATAATCCTCAAGGAATTATCACAGAAGAGGGCGGACAGGTCATTTGACTACCATGGATGACCCTGTGGGGCTGCATCCCTCAGGAGTTGCTCCATGGCAGTGAGTAAAGTTGAGGAGGGGGTGCTGGATTTTTTCAGGAAAAAAAATGCAATTTTTAAATTAATTGAAATTGTTTATCATTTTCTGCCAAATAGGATGACTCATTCTGGCAGTCTGCCCTCTCCACCCACCCCCTCAGACAAACAAACAGAGCAAATAAATTGCAAAAACTAAAATAATCTGAAAAGATAACAATTTGAAATTTTCCTTTTGATATATTCAAAAACAAAGGGCTTAATGGGTTTTTAAGACATGATTTCAGAGCTCAATTCAATGACCATAACTTGAAAAAATGAGGTAAAAATAACTCTGAAAATGAAATGCTTCATTCTGAGTTAAAGAAACATTTTGTTCAGAGAGACGCACAAAGCATTCGGTTTTGGGCCAACATAAAATGATTTTTTTTTTTCCTAGCAATCTCTTGGTTGAGGCACTGAACCAAGAAGCCAATTATTCGCAGAGCTGTAGCAAGATTAAGGTAAGGATGGAAAGCAGAACTGAACTGAGAACCTGAGGGAGAAAATTTGGGGTTGAATGTCCAAGTCAATCTTCATTCCTTTGAGTGAAACATGGTAGTTGTTTGAGTGAGAACAGGGACCCTTTGCCATCAGCCCAAGCAGGTGGGCTGCCTGCCAGGAGATGAAACTGGCAATGTCCTTGTGGCATCCATCGGTCCCTAGCAGCACAGGAGCAGAGTGGGGTGCTGTGATGGGTTGGTGTGACACCTGTTGGAGTAGTGCAGGGGTTACACTGTGGTGCTCCTGGGGATGTGTCCTCATCCTGCACCACAGCTGCTGAAAATGCAGCATCGTCTGGGAGGGGAAGAAATACAGAAGGGGAAGACAAAAAAAAAAAAAAAAAAAAAAAAAGGAAGAGTCTTCTGCCAAGAAGCTGCTGTAAGCTCTGCAGAGTGTGACTTTGGGCAGGGAGGAGTGGAGTGATGCCTGCATACTGCTAGGCTAGGAAAGAGCTGCTGCTTGGCTCTGGGGTCCGGGTGTAAGTCTCCTTGGCTGGGCATGCAGGAGCCAGTGGGTGAGGTGGTGGTGGTGCCTGGCTGCTGCTGGGGGGCTTGGAGAGGCTCCTTGCATGGGTTGGAAGTGCTGGGCACATCTTTCTTCATGTGTGCAGCATTAGTGCAAACACCTTGAGTGTGCTTTTTGCCTTGGTCTTTTTTTTTTTTTTTTTTTTTTTTGGCAGTGCTTTTTTTTTTTTCTTTTTTCAGAAGTGCTGAGACCTCAGCACCTGACCATACTAAGCAATAATCCTTACAACGCGGGCAAGAGAAAACCTTATCTCCCATTTTTCCAGTGGCAGACTCGAGGCAGTGGGATGGCAGGATTTGCCCAGCACCATGGTAAGAGTTGGGAGGTAAAGCTGCACTCACAGCTGCTTAAGTTTGACTCCCGCTCCTTTGCAGCGTGAAAATCAACTGTGGTGTAGCATAAAGATGCATGAGCTAGTTTTAAATGAGACAATTCAGATACACCATGGCTGGCTGTGGCAGCTCGGTGTCTATTGCATTAAGTTAACCTTAGAGCAATGGACAGGAGAGATGCAGGGAGATGTGCGTGTGGGCAGGGGTGTGCGGTGCTGGAGATGGAGAGGTGGGAACAAGCAAGCTCCTGCACGAACTTGTGGGGTGCAAAGAGCAACTGAGGAACCAACTCTGGCTGCGGTAGCCTGTGCACCTCCCTACACCACTCTTGGCATCCCCCTGCTTTTAATAATGCTGGCCGTTATCCCTCAGCAGAGGTAATGAGCTGGAGAGCAGGAAGCATTGTATCTGGGCTGACTATGCAAGCCACACAGAAGTTTATGGGGGGTAATGTTTTTATTATTACAATCTGTGGCGCACCATTCTGCGTTTCAATCACTTCTTTGCTAATAATAATTAAATTAACTGTCAGAGGCTATTTGAAGATTCTGGTGTAGTGATGTCTGGTAGTAATTTTTTTAAACTTTTTTTTTTCCCCTGCCTTTCTAATTTATTCCAGGAGTTTGTGTTACGGTACCAAACCACTGGGTAGCGAAAGTTTGATATGGCCAAAGTCGTTTGATTTTATAAATGAGTTCTTACATTTTTTTTCAGTTGGCAGCGCCTTCTGCTTTGTTCATAGTGTTGCCGGGGAGCCGGATACCGCTGGGTTGTCAGTAGCTCCCCCCGGCAGCAGCACACAGCGAATGGAACATCGCGCGTGGATGCCTCTGCCCGCTACGCTGTGGGACTCTGTGTGTGTGTGTGTGTGTGTGTGTGTGTGTGCGTGCGTGCGTGCGTGGGGAGGGACGGGGGGGACACACGCTGCATCGGTGAAACGCCGGCAGCTATTTCAGGAAGTCGCGAAGTCTCCTCCTTCTTATGTAAATAAAGATGACAGCTCCTAGGGCCGGTGCCGCGGCGGGAGGCGCGGGAGTGGGTGGTTGGAGGCTGTCGGCGCGGGGCAACCGGCTCCCCCGTGGGCCGGGGGGGTTCGAAGCGGAGCGGAGCCGGCCTTGCTCCCGCCGGGCTGCGCCGACATGGGGGGGCAGTTGACGAGGAGCCTGCTCTACGGTAAGGACCGACCCTCCGCTGCGGGCGTGGGGGGTGAGGGGGGGGCTGGGAAAGGTGAGGCGGGTGCCGCAGAGCCAGGGGGTGCGGGCGCTGCCCGGCTCCCGGAGAGGGGCTGGCTAGGGGGGAAGCCCGCGCTGGGGGTGTGCTCGTCTCGCTGTCGTGCCGGGGGATAAGGGACAAATACCTGCCCGTGCAGCGCTGACGGGTGTGCCGAGAGGCGTCACGGGCGAAAAGAAGTAACGGTGTGCGCGCTGTCTGACGGCTCCCCGGGGGAAAGTCACCTGAGCGACGGTGAAGGTTGTTACCGCAAGGCAGCTTAGTAGCCTCTCCAAACGGTCACCTTGGTTTTCCTTTGCAACAGAAGTTTCTTCTTAATATAAATTCTGGTCTATTTCGTTTGAAATTGACACGGTTTGGAATGAACGTTGGTTTGACTGACTTCAGAGGAAGCTAAAGCCATTAAGCGCAGCATGCTGTCTGTGCTTGCTGGGTAATGTAAAGCGGGGGAGAGGGGGAAGCTGGAAAGGGACTGGGATATCCTGCACAGGCCAACGCTAAACTAGAATTTGAATCTATGGACAACATGAGATACTAGTCACATCTCTCTCTGTGCAAATTTCATGCCACAAACACTTCTGTGAGAATATTGCACTTCTTAATATTAAACTTGCCTATTGCTCTGGAGTGTTCTGTTTAACTTTGGAGGTAGTAAATGTGCTGCATGTTCAGTGTGATATGGATATTTTTCAGAGACATTTCCTTGTTACAATAGTAAATACTGGTGTGAGGCTGCAGGTGAAGCATCGCGTGGGTTAAGGAGTATCTCCTATCCTTTCTTGGAACAGAGATGCATGAGGTATATATGCCTAAGCTGTTACTGTTCATGTTACAGTCTTGATTCTTCTATTTTCCATCAACTCCAAACTGTATAGTTTAAGGAACAAATGGACATAGGAAGCAGGTGATTTTCTCCCTGAATATATTTAGCAAGCATGTCTCAATAGAGATTTTTATTTGTCCATCATTTGTGTTCTGAAGTTTCTGTGGCCTGACCTTATTTCTTTTCTCAACTAATAATATGTATGCAATATGGAAATTAACAGTACTATTGGGTCAACATGAAAAAAAGAGCTCTGGCTGTTGTCTTGTGAGTTTAAGTGCCTTTTCACCTTTGAAGCATTATTTGAATGAATTTGAAAAAAAAAAAAAAAGGCTGGGAAAAAATAATAGCGATATGTTTCCTGTGCATGCCAGGGCCTTGGCATTTCTGCTGGGGCTGTCTCCTGCCTGTAGCCAGCAGCGCACTTCACAGTAATCCTGTAACTTCTGCCTTTCAGCAATTCTACTCCAGCAATCGTGCTTATCTTTAGTTTTTATTTTGTTGGGAGAGGCAGACTAATGAAGAGATGTGGGTAATTAACTCAGAGGGGCTATGTTAAATTTAGAGGTGATGCACTGCTGTGTTTTGCCCAGCAATATTTTAAAGAAAAGGAGTGAATTATTATCTTAAAAAAACCCCAGAATAATTATAAAAAGTCATGTAACAAAGCACATTTAACAAAAATGGAATGCCTCTGCACTTGTGGTTTGTCTGTGACTACTGTTCTTCCAGTTTCATCTTTCTGTTGCACGTTTCTGTTTCAGACGTGTCTCAGAATAGCTGGGGAAAGAGAAATTAAAACTCATCCATTTCTCAGAAGTGGAAATGAAAATGAATTTAATGATACTGAAAGGAGTTGTACTGATAGCCCTAGGGGCTGACACCCTTTGTTTTCAGAAAGCACAGGTAAAGCATAAATTCATGTCCTCCAGACATTCCTGGTGACCTCTCCTTGTTGCAAGGATGGGTTGTGATTTTCACAAGCACTGAAGTAGTTTAACCTTGCTGAAAATTAATTAGCTTAGATGGAGAGATACTGTATGGGCTGGTTGTTCATGGCTCTGCTGAACCGGTCTTGGGGTGAGAGCTGATTTTCCTGAGACGTGCCCAGAGCGGTGCACTGGGTCCCTGCCTTCTCCGGGGCCCACCCTGACCTTGGTGGGTTCGGAAAAGTAAGTTAAGATAAAAAACTCCTGAAGTGGATCGTGAGGGAGGCACCTTTTCAAAATAGCATAAATTCAGCTTGGAGATGTTTAAGAGCTGTGGGTACCCTGACATAAGGACAGAAGTTTATAGTACATTTATAGTACATTTATAGTACAAATGCAGCCATACACAGACTGTTATGATGAGGAACACCTGGCATCATTTTACCTTCTTTCACCCACAAATTTGCTTTCAAACAGGAAAGTAAAGCCACACAGCATTCCTGCTGGCCAGAGAAGCCTCAGCATCCTTTGGTATGAGGAAATCCACCGTGACAGTCTCTGCTTCTCTTTCCTATTCCCTTGCCTTTTTCCACTGCCATCCACAGAAGTCCTTGGGGTGCTTTCCAGAGCTCTCTGTGGAAAGAGAAGAAAAATCTAGATAGGAAGTTCAAAGGTAACACAGCCTTGATGGACAGGATGTTTACTTGCTATTTAAAAATTAATACCTATACATGCAGTGTTTACTTTTACAGTATATTAAACAGAAGATGTTAATATGGTTGCTTGTGGTTCATCTGAGGCTGGTTTCTTCAAAAATGACTGTATACTACAGTGTTCCTATAACGTTGGCAGAGTTTACTAAATATTTATATTAAACTACTTGCTAGCTAATCATGCTTGAAATGTATCTCTTATAGATGCATATGTTCTAATACATACATTCTTGTTATGCATTTGATTCAACTGTCACCTGGTGCAGTAGTTTTTAATTTCTCCTTATGGCTATGAGTGGGGTGCTTTGCAGACAACTCTATTCGTAATTTTAGGGAGCCAAATCCAGGAGTTTGAGAAAAAAGAAAAAAAACCCAACCAAACAAAAAATAACCAACAACAAAACAAAACAAACCCAACCCAAACCCAACAAAAAACCCAAACCAAAAAAAAAAAAAAACCAACCCCAAATCAAACCAAACCCCAAAACACCTGAGTTTTTAATTCTATTTCACTCTAACCCAAAGTGATGGTTTAGCCAAGGAAACTGCTGCACTGTGCTGGGAGAGGGATTCACTGTACATAGATGTGCAGAGGTTAGTGATTAACATGCACATATCTCTTCATAGGGCTTTTGACTAGCTAGAGTGTACACAGTGAATTAATTCATGTGCAAGCAATATGTAACTCTGTGTGTACCTGCTCATTTGCTCAATAACTTTCCCTCCTACAAGTCATAATTACTAGTAAGTCCCTCATTGCAGGGCTTTGTTTTATTTTTGCTTTGATTGCTCACTTTACAGGCATTCATCAGTGTTTTATGGTGGAATAATTTTATGAGGAGTGGGGAAAAAGGTATCTTGTGCCACATTTTCCAAACTGTAATTGTATGGTACTGATGTAACTGCAGAAAGTCTCTAGTGAGAGCGCATTGGCTTTTTAGCCTGGGATGTGGTACAGTTGAGATTTTCAGTTTGAACAGCTGAGTTTTTAAACTGCTTGCAGATGATGCTCTGTAAGTTGTGGATAAAATATAAGTGATGGTTTGTGTGCTTTTGTGTAGTTTATATAGAAGCCCATGTAAGTATTGTGCATGGCCAGACTTCCCCCTTGCCCTGTGTATAGTTCTGGTGAGCAATGCAGCCACAGCTGTGTGACTGCAGCAAAATGGGAGAAGGAAGCCGGAGTTAGGGTGTAGCAGGACTCCATCCACGCTGCAGGGCAATAGGCTTTTGAGTGGCTGGCTGGATTCATTTCCCATTTCATTGGGATCTTACTTCCCACAAACTTTCCTGTACCTGGCTGGCCATTTATTCCTGTCCAACAGAGGTGTGAAGCACTGGCATTGTCCTTCCTCTGCCTTTTTTTTTTTTTCTCCCTGAGAACAATATCTGGGTTCCACTCACACGTGTCAGGGTGGGAGGTACAGTATATTCAGGTCCTGTGTAGAAGCCCTCAGCCCTAGTGAAAACTTCTGAGCTGCTGCTCTAAGGGCTTTGAGGAGCAGCTGAGGTTTGAGACCATTTCCCCAGTGTAAAATAGCTACTGTATGCAACTTTGTTTACCCTTACTTTGCACAACAGAGCTCTATTTTTATCTTTCTCTTAATTCCTTGTAGTGTAGTGAATGGTATATCTATATGCAAGTGATAAAACCAGCCCCATGTTTTGTTTTTCACTCTGTAATTTCATTGCCTGTACTGCAATAACCATTCCAAATACCACATCTTGCCCTTGCAGTTAGTATTGCTCAACAGCATTGTACTCCAGTGCACACTGCTGTACATACATCCAAATATAATAATTTCCATCTTATACATAATTAAAAGTGCAAATATCCCAGAAGCAGTAAGAAATAATAATAGCAAAAAAAAAGACCTTACAACACAAATCATTAGTAAGATTTCTTTGCAATTCTTTTGTATTACTTTGTATTCTTAGAAGATCTACATTATTGCTTAGATTTTGGGGTAACTTCTCAGTTGATGGAGTGACTGTCGATGGGATCAGCTTCACTAGGGTGTTAACATTTCCCATACCATGCAAACGGTTGCTTGTTGAGAACTAATACGGAACTGGGGAGAAAAGTTTCTTCCTAAACTCATCTTGTTTTCAACACGATTGGTATATACCCTTGAAAGAGAATGAGTGTGTGTATGAGAAATTAATCTTGCTTGGGGTTGGATTAACTGGTGCAGAAGACTCTGGGCAGGATGCCAAACCAGCATTGGCATTTGATAAAAGTGGGGCTCACAGAGATTATTTCAGTTTGTGCCTCTGACTTGTGGGTCACCTGCAGACATCCAAAGTAAAGTGTATTGACTGCTGACAGCACTTCGAAAATGAAATGTGTAGTGCCTCTGTGTATATTTTATGAGTAACCATGTATATTCTTGAAAATGGTTCTATTTATTGTGAAAGGCAAATGATTTTTTTCATTAGTTTGGACAGTATTTGACTGTAGGGTTCTTGCTACAAGTGGTGAGAGTGAAGAGCATACCCATTCTTCTTTTGTCCTTTGCTTTCATGGCATTTTCTTTTAACTTTTCTGTGTTGACTTGATGCTCTATTCTGGTGAAACCTGGTGACTGAATATTGTTTGTCAGATTTTGTTGTTTTATTTGTCTCTCCTTTGACTGATCCTCCTTGATGTGAAAGCATTCTTACCTCTGATCCTTCTTCACTTCTTCCTTACTAAACTCCTGTTTTCTTAAGACTCAGGGGTGTTATGTTTAGCTATCATTTAATTGCTTTAGATGTAGAAAGTGTACCTGCAGGAAGGTTTGTAGGTTCCCTTGACATGTCTTAGGGAATCATTTGTATGCTTAATCAAACAAGTACTCCTGCAGCCAGAAGATTCATGTTGTTAATAGTATAAAATAAATTTGCTAACAAATACAATTACCATTGCTGACATCTGGCACAAATTAAGATGACCCAACCTCTAGACATATAATCTCAAAATTGATAAGGCTGCTTTCTTTTTATTAAAGAATTTTACACAAATGGTGCCCATTCATGTAGAGGATTGCACTGAGATCAATCTAAGAAAGGATTAATCCTGAAGGAAAGGGAGTTTCCTGGAAAGTGAAAGCAAAGCAAAGTATTGATTCCAATGGATTGGGAATCATCAGGGATTACTGATGACATAGAAGGGTATGGAGCTGGAGATCATGAGAGATCTTGCCTCCCACAGGCTAAATAAGAGTGAGCTGCAAGCCTCGCATTACGAGTGCTCACGGTCGGAGCATATGCTGCAGCCCCGCGTACTGCTGTGTTTGCGCATGGGTTGATCCCTATTAGTGTTGTTGTCCGTTCATTTTTCTCCCTGTCTATCCACCTCTACATCAGTGTTTTGCTTTGCAAACATATTTATCTGAGTGAAGCTGGTCCAGAATGAGTCAGAGCTGATTTCTCCGTAGCTCTTTCTGAGTTAGTCTCACCGGATTTTCTGTTCCTTGACTCTGTCCTTGATTGTTTCTTGAAGGGACACTGTAATTTGCTGGCATTAAAAATAACATTCAAGATGACCACAGCTCATTGGGACTGGGGAGAGGAGTCCTATGATTTATCTGAGATTTACTGTGGGTCCAAAAGCAGAGCAAAGGGGGTAGGCTCAGAGCCATGATAATTGATTGGATGCATGGACATACTTTTTCCCATTAGAAACATTGATAGCACTTGTATTTTAAAGAAAAAGGGAAAATAGTAAAAAGGGGTTATAATAAAAGCCATATATATATTAATTAATGTGATACAGAATTAAAACAGCATGCTTCTGGTTGCCTCCCCCCAACAGCTGTGTCGGCAAAAATCTGGAGTTCCCTCCATCGAGTTAAAATCACTTTTTGTTTTAATGAGAAGCCTTTGTGATAAATCAAGGTGCCTTGCTGTTAAAATAATTTCCTTTTCGTGGTTCAATTTACATCCTTTTCTGTCTATACTAGTAAATGCATCCTAATACAGAGTGGAGGAGCATATGGGGCTCCAGTAACACTAAGTTCCCATGGTCCTACCCAGACATGATGGTTTAGCCCCCAGGGCTCAAGAAGTTGCTCACAGCAGGCTTTGTCAGTGAAGTCTGGAGAATGGAGAAGGACCCAACATTTGTCCCAAGAAGGATGGATGTGCAGTGATCTCACTATAAACTTTGCCTGGATAGCAGAGGCTGTTCCTGTCTTTGACTACCTTTGGAGAGAAAACCTTATGGATCGAACCACACAGAGCCCTTAGGAGAAAGTGCCCATAACTGACTTGCAGATGGCTGTGTGGCCCTGAAAATGCTGGTTTAGTCTCTCTGCTGGGAAAGTCTTGCGTTGCTTGCTGCAATTTCTTGAACCTTTCCCTGGCTGACACTGCCGTATTTTCTCTGTGATAGACCTTGCTGTGCAGCCATGTGGCACCGTGTAGGTATAACATTGAAAGTTTCTGGTCGGTAGACTTGTCAGCAAAAGCACGAGCTGCTCTGAAATATCAGGGCAGGGATGAAAATGTATTTTGCACGGAACGTTGAGGCTTGTGGCCTTGCTTTAGCTAAGCTCAGGCATTGAGGCTGCAACCTCAAAACCAGTGCCTATTGAACTGGGAGGCAGTTGGAAAGAAACATGTGCCTGTGTATGAGTTGTACCTTGGCAGGTCTGGAGGTTGTTGGGTTTTTTTATTTATTTGACTCAGAGTGCTGCAAGAGCCTACTCTTCTTCTGTTACTCGTGATGCTTCCTAGCAACTGAGCCCTTTGCTTGTTTTACGTAGTTCAAGTGATCCTCAGGCTACTGAAAGTCCCAGAACTGCATTATCAGCCAGAGGGAGCTGCGTAGCCTCAAGGAGGGTGGATGGGTTTGAGCCTGGGAGAGCTCTCCTGCCTGTGGAGATGAGATTTCCACCTGCAAAGCAAGGATAGAGAAGGTGCTGCTCAGAGCCCTGGTGCAATGCTGCTACTACAGCTTGCAAGCGTAGAGGGGAGACTGGGCCATAAACCACCCTGTGGCATACAAAGAAGCCATTTTAATTTCAGTCTCTGTTGGAAGCACCCCATGGAAAAGAAAATGTGATCAGTATGAAAAGAAATGTTTATGTTTCTAGGAACAGAGACCTCCCAAATAATTAACATCACTTGACAAACCGCTGTTTAAAATGCAAGTGGTTTAAGTGCTGCAGCTCAACAGGCATTCGTCACAGCTTTGGCGTAAATGCAATACGTACTGTGGGGTTGGTTGCTGCCTTGAAGAAGTTTTCCAGTAAACATCTTTTGCTTAAGGAATGTGTCTTCATGATTTTATTTTTTTTTTGCTTGGAAAAGCTAAATGATACAAAACTGGACAAATGGCAACTTGGTGGCAAGGGCGTTGGGCATATGGTTTTGGAATTAAATAAACCCTTGATTTTAGTTTGTGTTGCAAAGATCAGGCTTTCAGTCAGAAGAAAGACAGAAATATTTCATTGGCTTTGGCTTTTGGGAGGAGCAGAGAGAAGGGAAAGGGCTTTTGCGGGGAGAGTTTTGCAAGCTACAACTTCAGCTCTGATCTGTCTATCTCTTATATTCACTGACTCAATTAAAAGTACTTTAGATAAAAACTTACTTTTCTCTAGGGCTGTTGGAAGACTGATTGGAGATGTAAGGATTGTTAAGAATTGGTATTTTTCAAAGTTTAAAAACTAGTAGCTAACAAAGAGATGGAGATTAAAAAAAAAAGTTGAAAGAAAAAAAGTCTTTCTGGAAGATAGAAATATATGGGTGCCTATAATGTACTGAAGCATTCCTGATCAAAATTACTTCTGTCTTTGTGCACCAAATAAAATCAGATTATCAAATATGAAATGGAGCTTTAAAAATCTTAATTCCTTTTACAAAGGCATTATTGATGCTCTGAATTTCATGCAACTTGGAAAAATTGCTCATTTTCTGGTTATCCTAAACTAGTTCAATGGAACCCTCTGATTTTTCATCTCCAAGGGGAAAGGGACCATCAGTTGTGCTGCCGCCTTGGTTTCTGAGTGAAGCTATATATTTAGAAGGAATGGAGCCGCAGCATGGTAGGAGTTGCTGCCCTTCTACTCTTAATCCCTCTGTTCATTAGTGACTTTGCAAAATTAGCCGAAGAGACCTTAATCAAGCAGCATGGCTGTGGCAAGGTTACTGGACAACCTGCCTCCCTTCTGTCCAGCCCCAGGCTCTTTTTCTTGAACAAGAGTGTGTGATTCAATAGCTGGATGTTGTGTCTCTGTATCTTATCGCTTGGATTTTGGATGATTGCTACCCATAAAATTATCTTAGTCTCCTTGGCCTATGCTATTCTGTGCATGGTTTCTAGCAGTCAGGCTTTGGTGGGAAAGCAGGCAAGGCTATCTTTGGGGTGCGGTAGAAGACCTTGCATAATGTTAGGAATTAATTCCTGAAATGGAGATGCAGTGATTACAGCTCCCTGTATCCTTCCTGAGCATGTGCAATGGCATTTGTCATACAAAGCATAAGACATTTAGGCTATCTGTTCCTATAAAATGCAGAGAAATAGCCTTCATATCTTCTACAGATTGATTTGAAGGAGTGCTAGAGTCATTCAGTGTGTTTGCAAGAGATGAATGCAGTTCTTACAATGCTCTTCACCAGAGATCTGCTAGCCTCAGCCATTTTGCTGTAAGATATTTGTATCCCATTATCTGTAAAGTAACTACCTGAGCCCTCTTTACCCACTTGTGAGTTGTCTCATAAAGACCTTTCTGATCTGAACCCTCATACAGCAAAACTTCTCACTGGGGACTTCAGGTCATGCCTCACCCCAAGGTGAGCTGCACTCTGCATCTGCAGACTGACCAGTGCCCAGACAATCACTTGAAGGAGGTTGAGAAATTCTTTAGCATACGAGAACTGGAATCTTTTGAGCTTCATTTGCTCTCTATATATGACAATACACACTTTCCCTCTTCTCTTAATTCTGCGCTTTGGGAAATCTGTGCTTGAACCCTCATGAACAGATTTTGTCTTTAGTGTGTGGCAGAAGCAGTAGTTTTATGACATCTAAGTACCTGGCACTACTGGCTCAGGTGATTCAGGAGGATGTGTGTAGTAGTGTGTGGGCAGCAGTAATAAAGTGTAAATGTGGGCAAGTTATCTTAAGTAACTTCAGCCCTCCAAGGAAGTGATTTTACAGTGCACACTGGGGAAAAAAGCAAAGACTGATAGTTTGGGCTTTGTGTAACTCCAGTATGATAACAAGTATTTTGTGTTTTCCCTCTCTGTGCTGTATTTACAGCAGTAGGTTCAGATTATGCGTTGAGATCTGCTTTTGGGTTTAGAAAACTAATCAGGGAAATGCTTCGTGGCTCAGAGGTCTGGATTTGTAGACTCCTGTTCAACAGCTGCATCTCTCTGTGCTGGCAGTAAGGAGCATCTGTCATGGATGCAGTGTGGTATTATAATTTAGAGCTGGGTCATAGAGAAACAGGTGCAATTGTATACTAAAATATATTTATATAATCCAATGGTCTTTCTTATCAGAAGAAATGCTCCTTATCTGGACAAAGACTAAGGGATTTTCCACAATTTTTCAAGCTACAAAGAGCAAGGAACACGGATGAATGTATAGGACTCCACACTTAACTGTCCTTGCTCTTTGAAAATAGTGTAGGTGTCTTTCCACCAGGAGAATAAAGCCACCTGACCCCTTTAGGCTTGTTACCTATTTGCACATGACCTTCAAGGCAGTCACATCATGAATGTGGCTACATCAGGGACAATGGTCTGAATCGTGACATCATTTTCTTTCAACTCTTGTCAATACCCCAATATGCAAAAATGTCCTTTTGCATGAATTATAAAACAGCATGTTGTTCCTCTTCCAAGCTGTCTAGCTTTTCTACCACATTACTCTCCGTCAGCTATTTAGAAATGCAGTCATCTTTTTAACTTCATGATGTTCCTCCCAAGTCACCTGCTATATGTAACCCACCTTCAGGAAATAGTAACTGGTCATCTGAGTTGGGAAAGGTCACGTGAGTAAGTCTGCAGTGGTATAAAATTGCTGAAGACTGAATCATGGGGAAGTTTTCTTCTGCACAGCTTGCACACATTGATGTTAACACAGTCTCCAAGCTAGGGGAAATTCCTTGGCACCCTCTCACAAGAAGCACTAGGGCAACATCCTCTACAAAACTTGAGGGATTGACTCCGTTACCCAAGCCATAAGAAAATAATCTTGAAAGTTTATGTGACTTCTATAAGGGCTTATAATGAAAGGGCTTTGAGCTTATAATTTGACGTCTATTTTTGCCTATGCAAATCAGAGAGGACTGAAGCTCTTTCATGTGCTGTTATGGTGAGAGAAGAGGTGTGGAATCACCTCCCACTGTCCTCTAGTGCAAGGAATTTTATTAGCTGTCAGTATTGAACAACACATGTCCTGACAGATGCATTCAAATCAGCTGAAATTCAGATAAAACATACTATTACTCACAGAGTTATCTTCCTCTAACTCCCATTTATTTGTAGTTTCTTTTCTTGTGCAGACTGTAAACAGTTTGGGGCAAGACCCATCTCTTCTTTTTATCTTTGTGAGATTCAGCATGAGAGAGTGGCTTGTAGGTAGGATCACTTCTAAATAAAAACTCTGCATGCTCTTGTCTTCAGGCAATAAGGTCTCAACACCCTTGGTCTTTTGCTGGATGACCTGTTGCAGCAGATGCTAAAGAAAACAAATTAATGTATGGGCTACTCCAGCAGCTGTTTATAGCAAAACGTTCAGTAATAACTTCATGGGTCTGGCATGGGAATTGCTAGGAAAGGATGATGGAATAGTATTCATGCTTTCTGTTTGGCATAAGCACCAGGGATACTGTTTATCTTTGTTAAACTAAAGTGTAATTTCACGCCCTGACTGCCCATTGAAGTTTCATGTTTTAATTCAATGGTCCAGATTCAGATGCTAATCTGCTAAAGAAACAGGGTTAATTACTGGTAGAGGGTGTTTAAACTGGTGCAAACAGTGTGCTGCAGAGCCAGATGAGAGCAGGGAAGTTAGCTATTTAGATTCCACTTGTAACTGTGGTACAGAAAGAGCAGATTAATGAAGGAATGTGCATGCAGATGGCCAAATTCTTGCATAAAGGAAGAAATATTGCCCTTTCTCCTGGTTTTGCCTCAGCAGTACTTAAATTATTTACCTGGAAAAAAAATATTTTAATTGTGTAGTGGCTAACACTTCTAGTGCTACTGGAGAACTCTCTGGTCTGGGCAAAAGTTCTTGGTTATAATTCTGCTTGTGCAGCAAGAAGTAGATGAAGAGCAGGGATGGTGTCCTGTACTGGGTTGGCAGCTTTACTTTTGTGCCCTCAAGCCAGCTCTGCCAGGTAGGTTTAACAGCTTCTAAGTTTAACAGCTTGGTGGTGGGAGTCAAGCAGGGAGCTCCCATACTTTAATCCCAGCAACGCACCTGAAAAAATGCCATTTGGATGCAAAACTCTGTAACCTCATTTAGTACTCAGCACAAGTTACTTTGCAGGAATATATTACAGATTAACTAGTGGGTGCCACCAGAACAACTCCATCAGGTTTGTAAGACTGGGGAGCCTTGGTTAATCATGAGGACCTGTTATGTTTCAGGAAAGGGGTGATGTTGTGTTGTTTTGTTTTTAAATGAGAGGATACAAAGCATGTCTATCTTGAGGAGAACAAACCAGAAGAGTGCAAGAGATTGAAAAGGAAACAAAAAAACCTGTGTGAGAGAAATGTACTGGATAAGGTGAGGCCAGTGAAGGAAGTGGAAAACTTACAAGTGTCTTTAATACTTGTGACAAGGGAGGAGGAAAAGGAAGGTATTTTGGAGAGGAAGAAATGGCAAAGCAATCAAAGGGAAGATCAAGTCTTCTGTGAGTTTTCCTCAAGTAGAAATGGGGAGAGGGAGACATGAGCAAGAAGAAAGGAGGACTTGAATAGAGTAATGAGGGAGGAGGAATTCAAGGATGTACTTGGCTCCTATTGTCCTGAAACATTTAAGAGTATATTAAATCTGGCTGAATAATAAAGGCAATAGTAAATTTTCACCTGCCTGATAAGTTGCTAACTCAAATAACACCATACTCGAAGGATTTATTTGCTGCCAAACATCGTCGGGGAAAAAAGCCAGTGGAATCACGATCTTTTGGGTCTAGTCAGTGTGTAGCAAGCCTAGAATTTTAGGTGCATTTTTCATTTGTGAGCAAGGAAATTTCATATTCCATTTCACAACAGTGTAAATCCTGCAGTCAGGAGACACTCGGGAGATCTATGTTTAAAGGGTTTCCCTGTAGGTTTCCTTTTGGACTTTATATTGAATTAAAATCTTTGATATTTGGGTAACTGGTGTGAATGGAAACAATTTGGAGATGTACTGACTAACAACAAAACAAGCAGTGCAATTTTCTTGTGCTGAAAGGGGAATTTTCAGTTGATCAGAAAGAAATAAAAACAGTCAAAAAAGACATAGAAAAAACATGCTGGGTAACAGTCTATCTACAGCCACCGATCTGCAGAAAGGAAAAAGTAGTGATCTGAGTATGAGGACATCGACACCAGAAGGATTTTGCAAAAGATTCAGAGGCCTCATTGCACAGCGAAGTAACATTGTCCTCAGGGAGACAGGACTAAGTGCTTGTTTAGCTGGCTCCAGTGCTGACCCTCACCCTGGCTGACAAGAGCATTGTGGCTGCAGAACAGATGCTGTAGTAGTCTGGAAATTCTTGGTGTCTCCATTGAAGGGTAGAAGATTTCCATCCAGTAGGCTACACCACTTTCTCTTATATTGTGATTCTACAGGTCCATTCCCTTGTCTGTACCACTCTTATGTTTGCTTTTTTCCCAGCTCTCCATTGCTCCCACCTTCCTTCTCATCCTGAAAAATATCTAAAATTTAACCTTGACAGGTTACTTCTGTTTCTGGTGAACTCTCAATATTCTTACGTCCAAGCTATTACACTGTACATGGAAAATATGCCCAGGATAGACTTAACATTAAACTGTATTTAAATTGGAAGAGAATGCTGGCACCTCTACAACTATTCTAGAATTAGATCCCAAAATACTGAGGCTAGTTAATCTTTTGGAAGAACAAAAACTCTTACTGATTTATATTTAGCAGAGGGAATGCATTTTAAAAACACAGTCTGTATGAGGCCCCTTGAAGAAAACATCTTTTACATTGATTTGTAGTGCATGGAAATACTATGTGGCCATGAAATATTTGCAGTCAGGCTCTGCTTATGTAGCTACTTTTTTTACATTGTGAACTGTCATGAACCCTCGGAGAGTGGCTGCTCCACTGACTGTGGGCTGTGCAGTGAAAGACAGTGTCTGCCTCTGGCAGGAGGAAGGGGATGTGCTATTTGGGGAGAGTACCTGCAGAGACACCGTTTGGCTTCCTTTCAGTCCCACAGCAGGACATGGGTGAGAGCAGAAGCCGCCCTTGCCTTCTCTGTGTGCTTGTATTAGTCTAAAAAGAGAGGGGAGAAGGTGGTGTTGTCCTTAATCTCAACAGCTCTTAGGTAAATGTAACAACTAGTTAGGCTTAGTCTACATGATTATAAACTAGGAGGAGCTCTTTAATCTTAATACAGTTGCAAATCGTTCTGTGAATAGTTCTGATCTATAATAAGAAAACAAGTAACTGGAATTATCATAGTTGGGGAAGTTCACTGGCTTGTCCCAAGTGCAGATTTTCTGGAAAAGGAGCTATAGCAGGGAACTGATTCATTAACGTAATGGGTCAAAGATGCAAACATAACTTATAAAGTATGCATAATTTTATGACCAAAAGTGTATCTCCTTATCTTTGAGAAGAGGATTATCAAGAGGAGGTAGCATGGAAATTTTTTTTTTATTATTTTTTTTTCCTTGTGTCCCACCATCTGCAGCACGGACAGATCAGTCATCACCCTGAGCAAGCTGCTCCTCCTCCTTCTCCTGAAGCATCAGATATTAGCAAAGGAGAAAGTTCCCAAACCACATATTTGTAAGAGAAGGATAAACAAATTTTTTAAAACATCCCTAAATCTTAAAGAGAACTGGATTTAATCTTGCTTTCTTTTGTTAGAAGACATAAATACATTTTTACATTTCTCATTAGACTGCTGTCAGGCCCGAGCTGATCACAGCAGAGCAAAACCACTTTAAATCAAGAAAGAAATCTTGGATGCTTCCAGAGCAACATTTTCCACTTTGATCTTCTAATTTCATACTCAAACTTGTGATGCCTTAGTAATAATAATAAAGATGCAAAATCACTAATTTGCAAAGAGAATAAGGTCAGAAATGCCTTGTTGCTCTCAAAAATAACTAATTATAGGGCACATGCAAGTCACTTCTGCCTGTGGATCAGAGGAGATGCTAGAAGATAAAGTAGCTGGTGGAGGATCTGTCTCCACTTCATGGACCTGACTGGACCCTGGGGGATGTGGCTTCTGAGGCAATTTGTCCTGCAACTGCCCAGCATCTTTCTAGGGGGCTGCTCACCCTCTCTCTCCATACCCAGCAGACAGGAGCATATGGCTGCTTACTTATGCTTTTGCTGTTCTTATGTGCTTAGTGGACTTATGATCTGCAGGGTCTTGGAGGGATTTACACGGGGAGGGGGTGAGGAGGGAGCCTGTAAAGGGTGGGCTGCACCCACGGGAAGTGGAGCAGTGCCAGAGGTCTCATAGCTGTCCTCTTTGGTGTGCCACATTGGTGACTGAATTGTGAATTACTGTGAGAGATGCTGAGTAAACAGTGGCTAATTAGGGACCAGGAGCTGCTTAATGATTACATGGCATCATTACAAAAGATATGATGTTTAAAGGTTAATTTATAAGGGGAGGGGGTTTCTTCTTGACAGCCTTGTGTGCATATAGAAATACATATTCACACACTTCTGATACCAACTTTTCTTCACAAAAATAAGAGCATGATCAGCCACTTTCATGATGATTGGTATTTTTAAGTGCTTGCAGTGCCATTAGCTGGATTGTTCCTCCTAGAAATGGTGTGTGTGAGGGCTTGACTCCCCATCTCAATCATGCCCTGCTGTCCTATACTTCTGCCTCTCTTTCATTTCAAGGGTTTTCCTCACCTTCCTTCCCATGTCTAGCAGAGTTTCCTTTGTGCTCTGCCCAGGAGCATCTTCTTATCTTTCTCTGGATAATTTCAACCACAAACATTAGTTCAGCCTTATCCCTCCTACAGTTAATTAAGAGATTCACCTCTCCTCTGCAGTATTTAAATCTCCTTTTGCCAACCTAAATTTTGCTCTGGCTTTTTTTTACTTCTTTAATGAAATATTGTGAAAAGCTCAGGCTTCATATAACTAAAGCAGAGCTCTTATTCTCCTGTCACTCCTCATCTTTTTACCTTCTTTTTTAAAGCTTTGTAAAAAATAGCCACCTTCCTGACTTAATAATACAGCCTCAGCATCACCTTCAAGCAAGCCTTCATAAATCAGAGAATCATGGAGTCATAGAATGGCTTAGGCTGGAAGGGACCTTAGAGATAACCTCCCCACCATGGGCAGGGATGTCTCTCAACTAGACTAGGTTGCTCAAGGCCTCATCCAACTTGGTCTTGAATACCTCCAGGGAGGGAGCATCCACAAGCCCTCTGGGCAATCTATTCCACAGTCTCACCACCCTTGTACTGAAGAACTTTTTTCTAAGATACAATCTAAACCTATTTTCCCTCAGTTTAAAACCATTTACCCTCATCCTATCACTTGGACACGCTTATGAAGAGTCCCTCTCCAGCCTTCCTGTAGGATCCCTTCAGGCATTGCAAGACAGTTATAAGGTCCTTCTGGAGTCTTCTTTTCTCCAGGTTGAACAATCCCAGCTCCCTCATCCTCTCCTCATAGCAGAAGTGCTCTAGCCCCTGGATCATCTTTGTGGCCCTCCTCTGGACTTGTTCCAACAGATCTATTTCTCTTTTATGGTGGGGACACCAGAACTGGATGCAGTATTTGAAGTGGGGTCTCACAGGAGCAGAGTAGAGCAGAGTAAAGCAGAGTAAATCCTCACATCCGAGTTGTAACTGGGGACTTGGAAGTGGATGAGTTCAGCTGATGTTTCTAAAAAAGCCCCATGCCCGGGTAAGTGCCTGGCACTCCTGCAGAGGTTTTTATCTCCTCATGAGGAGTGACTGCTGAACAGGACACATCTCTGCTCCTCAGCTACTGCACTGCACATGATGGAGGCCAAATACACATCCCAGCTGAGCAGAGAGGCAGAGGAAATGTCAGTCTTTGTTTCAGCCCATACTGCTAAATCCAGTCAAACACATCAGTGTCCTGAGTTTTGCAGATTCTGACTGCATCTGTCACATCTTCAGGACACAGCCTTTCCCCTTTTCTGCATGCCTCAAAGTCTTCTATCTTCTACAATTGACAAACAAAGTCTTGCCACACTTGTATTTATTCCAGATTTCTTCTGTGGTACCTGTTTTCCTGCCCTCTGTCCTTACTGTCACTTTTGGCATCACTTTCACTGAAATTGAATTTCTCTGTGAAATCAAAAATAATCATCTTCATTTTGAAAGCTCCTTACAAACTAACCCACTCCCTACCACCCGCCAGTCAGGTTTGAAAGATGGATCCATTGTAGATCTTCCTGCAATCAACTCCAGCCTCTATTGTCCAGTTTTCATAACAGGGGGACTTCTTATAGATATTTGTAAAAGCACCTGTGGTTTTTTTTTGGATCTGTCACTTTAAACAGAGCTTTGCTTTTTGGCAAAAAAAAAAAAAAAAAAAAAAGGCACAAAACCCCAAGCTCCTCCCTGGCTGGTATTATTTTCTTTCATGTGGATGGGGTCTTTTTTCACCTGCCTCT
>JANIJG010021142.1:25241-101799 GCA_024611175.1 Megaceryle torquata
GGCCGCGGGGGCGAGACGGGACAGCTCAACCCTGCACCCCTGCCCCGACAGTAATTAAACGGGGCCTCTCTCTCTCGCGGTCTGTTTGCACCTGCCTCTTGTCTTGTAGCTTGCAATTTAAATGGAAAATCTTACACTATGTGCAAACCTACTCTCTTGATACATCTTGTCACTGCTAAAATAGCACAGATGAAAATAAGTTATGGTTTGGCTTTAACTTGTTTTGGAGTCTTGGATGGGAGTGCTAGATCTGACCTGCTGGCTGAGATCCACCTTGTAGATATGTCCCTAATTCACTAAAGTTTAACCCAAGTTGTACTGACTTTATTGCTCCAGAATTAACCCTTTGCATTTTTAGCATTGAATGCCCTGACACCTGCAACACTATAGTCTGTGGAAGAACAAAACTTTCATCCTGTAATGCCAAGATGAGTAGTTGACCATGGTGACAGCAATCTAATAGGGTTATTATCATTGTAACAGGCACAGGGAGAGTTGGATATAGACTGAAGTTGCATGATTACTTATTCTTTCAAGAACCGCAAACATGTTTTTAAAGGCAGTGAAGACACTGGTTTTAATTTACGTTAATTTATGGTTCTCTTTCTTCTGTGCACATGCCCTGGGTCAGGCTGCATGTGAGAAAATAAGGTTTGCAACCCCTTTTCAGTTTCTACTAGTGTTAAGCTAATATTTATTTTTAGTAAACTGTTCCTCAAAGTGTGCTTTTAAGAATTCATTTGCAAAGCCTAACACAACAAATTCTTTATGGCTTTCTCCTTTTGAACTTTATTAACAGTGTAAAGGATCAGTGTAACTAGTTACACTGTATTTCACTGGTAAGTCTTGGAAGTATGGGACCACCTCAGAAAGTGATAAGGCTTCTAAGCATTCATCTCATAGTTGATTTTTTTTTTTTCCCTCCCTGTGCTGCTAGGAACCATCCAGCTTTGAAAAGCTGTGCAGGTACTCTTTCAGGGATAGGGCTTTTTTGCTGCACCATGCGTGTGTCCTTGGGGCAGAGCTTCCCTTTCATTCCCCTCACCCACACATGGTTTCCTTTTCTTCCTTCTCAAAATCCTTCCTTTTAAATGCTTATACAGTAAGGCCACCTGCCAGATAAAGCACTGTCTGATGGCCTCTTTTGGTAATGGGATAGTTCTGAAACCCTTTTCTCCTTTCATAGTATGGTGTTTTGCCCTGTCTACTTTCTTCACGGTCACTAGCTTGGATGGATAGGTACCTCTGTCACCACTCCCAGATCTTTTCTCCTCCCCAGGTGGACAGGGATTTCTAATTTCCAATTGCTACTGCATGTTAGTCCCCGGGGTGTGTTTTTAAGTCTTCTTTTTCATTTCTTTAAATCCTGAAAGCCAGAATTTAAGTTAATCTTAGATACTTAACAGTTTTCAGTCTGAAATTAGTTTTTACAGTATTCTGATAGGTGCTTATCAAGATTTTTTTTTTCAACTGGAAAAAAATTATTTAAAGAAAACATTAAGTCCAGTCATTTCTCAAAACATTTAAGAAATCCAAGTCTTTAGGATTATACCTACTGTTTGCAGAGCCTGAACACTTCTGGTGAAAACCCTTAATAGGCTTTGGGATGCATTTTGCTAAGCTGAGAACATCCAATGCTGCCTCTTATACAGTGTGTGTATGTTGCTCAGGCCTTGAGATCCAGGAGACCAGGGACCTTTAATGCACATGGAAGGAGAAGGGTGCCACCTTTGGGACAATATTCTGGTTTCTCACACAGGGTTTCAAAAAAGATGCACTTAGGAGTGGGACACTGTAAGCAGAGCAGTTCAGACTGCTTCACGTTGTGGTTCACATTAACATCTTCACCTTGACATGCTAACAGTTTCAGAAGATCTATCCCACATGCTTGTGGGGAGCGAGTGGTGCATTGCCACTTTTGCTGTTCTCTGGGCAGTTCTCATGGTATTAGGGGAAGAGTGTGTTGAGGGTTCAAACCTAGTCCTCAATGAAATGGTTCAAATGGTATCGATTATTAGGCATTAAATGAAACCTGAAGGCTATCCAATCTTTAAAGCCATAAGAGTGAGCAGATATGCTCTTTGTGACCCCCAACATGAAACCTGGAAGCTGTATGGGGTTCCATAGCGTATCTCTAGATTTTTAGCCCTTTGGTACAGAGGCTATTTTCAGCCAGGCATGATTTTATTCTTGTGACTTTTATCACAGGATACTAGTTTGTCTGGTCCTGGCATGTTTTTGCAACTCCTGCTTGTTAGGGAAAAGTTGTGTTATGTTATGGAATGGAAAACTTGTAATACCCTTGTTCATGCTCTCATGCTTCAGGCTTTTTTCAAATACTTATTTGTTTGTAATTTTTATTTCAAGAAATTACTTCACCTTTCTTCACCTTATCAGTTGATAAGTCAGGTTGTGGCAGAGGAGTAGTCTGGGACTCCTCTGTCAGAGATAGACTCTGAGTTAATGGACCTTGCATGGTTGCTGCTTTTGTCTGTTTTGCCAGCTGAAACACTGGGTTTGTGAGTTTCATTCAATTCTTTTACATAAAGAAAAAAAATTTGAAACCTACTAGAAGGGCTCCAACTGTAGTGTACCAGCATTGCTGGTAGCAAAGGCTGAGGATGTCAAAATGTGTAGTAGCTTTAATAAGGAAATGGGAGCAGACTGGAGTCCACATCCAGCCCAGTGAGAGCCAAAAACTTTAAGCAGATGATTTATTTTATTTTTAGCCAGTCAAGTAAGGACAGCAATGTATCTCACCAGCTTGTGTTGCTAAAACATCCTTTTCATTTTCTCAGTCCAGTCTTAGGTGTTTGAGTTCCTATCTGATGTTGTATGGTGTTTCTTCCTTTTGGAGTGGATATGCTGCCCTGAAGAGGTTGAGCAAAGGCCTTTGTATTAGACTCATTGCTTTGTAACTTCTCCAAGTATTTATAAGGTGCAAACCCCTATTATTAGATAGTTGTACTTCTTAAAAATGAAAACTTTTTCTGGTCCTTACCCAAGTGTGTTCATCATGCAGGAATCATTGCCATGTAAGAGCATTTGGGAGAAAGAAGGGGGTCTTCTCCCAACTACATTATCCACCTGTAGAAGAAGCTGATCCTGGGGTGGTTTCTTTCATTCAGGTAGAGCGTGGCTGCCCTGTGTTTCAGCTGTCTGCATGGAAGGCACTTGCCCTGCAGGCATTAGTCTGGCATGGGTTTCACCCATTCTTATGTAGAGGTGCTGGACTGTCACAGCAAATTAGCATTCCTCTAACATCCTTCCTGTGGGGTCAGGCAGGATCCTACAGCTCTGTGACACTGCTCCAGCAGATGCTCTGAATATATGTGGCATTGTTACCAGAACCTGTTTAGAAAGATGTGGGCAGTTTTGGTGACTCTATTATCATATTTTAAAAGGGCACAGTGTCCTATAGAGAGGTGAGGCAGGTATTACCACAGCAAATTGTCCAGTAAAATTAGAGCACTGAGATGTGGAAACAGGTTAAAATGTGTGTGCCTTTTTGTCGCCCAATTTTATTTTGGAGAGTGACTGCTGGCAAAAAGTTTGAGCTACACAATTCAAATCTGGATGCAAAGATGGCATGAATTGAATGTAGATACACTGGTAGCCTCTTCTGTTTCACATATATGCACCCCTAGAAACCATCAAAGAGGTGTTACCAAATAACTGATTATATCCACCGGTATGTGTCTTGTTTCAGAAATGACTGTGATTTCATATATATTTTAGAGAAGCTGCAAAATTTAGGAATGAAAGTTTTTGCACTAGATGTTTATTTTTAGTTAGTCTACCTATAAAACAAAACAAAGAAAAAAAAAAACCAAAAAAACCAGAGAGATAGCAGAAACACAGAGGCAGCTTAGAGAGATCTATCAGCCTCAAAAATTTCTACCAAAAGGAAGGCTGGGATCGTTTGCTTTGACCATCTGTCAATGGTCTTGTCCCTACAGGCCAGCATGACCCAGCTGGGGAGGTGGAGTGGAGCAAGGTTACGTCAGCCACTTTTGCTGTCTCTGGCTCAAAACCATTTGTGATGGTAAACAGTGTCATGTTTGCAGTGATAAAGGAAATACTTCTTTGCAAAATACCTTTAAGCTCATCAGGAAAGGTATCGCTAAAGCTGAGGACTGAACAGAGTTCCAGAGGGAACCTGTTCTTTGGGGCATAGGACAGCCTCTAATTAAACAGGTCTTAGGAGGTGACCCCAGAAGGGTCTCTTTACGTGATTGCTGCAGCTTTTGTTGTCTTCTGACCACCCAATATAGGCTGTGTGAGAGAGGCAGGGTGCACTGCCCAGGGTTAATTGGTGTGCCCAAAGGGAAAAGGTCAGGCCACTGCATCCTGACCTTTCCCACGTGAAGCCCTCCCTTCTGTGCAGTCTGTTCTTCCTGATGGTTCCCTTTCTGACCTACCTGCTCAGGTACTTTTTATTGGTACTCTGTACCTTATTTCTCCTCCTCCGTGTATGAGGAACAGGAGAAGAAAGATGACTTATATTCCACATAATTTGAGCATCAGTTACCTCCCAGTTGGTTCATCTCTCCCTTAAAGCATTAATGGAAGTGTTTAAATGTGATAGCCCAGTTTGTCTGGCCTCCCTGCTCTCTTCTGAAGGGATAGCACTGTTGCTGAAAATGGAAGAAAAACCAGCAAGGAGATGAGAGGAAAAGGCTAGAATGACTGATGCTGAAGTTGAATTAAAATGTTCTCATCAGAAACCAGGGTTTTAAGTTCTCTTGGTAGTTATTCAGGCTTGCACTGATGATGTGCCACTACAACTTCATGTAGCTACAAGCTAAAACTACCCCAGGGGCTGAGGGGTATAGCGGGCCTAAGCTTTTTATTATGAAGCCAAGAGTTACATTAGAGTTGTAGGCATTATTTTATAGTAGCTACATAAAGACATAACTGTCAGCAATTAATTTGCATGAAGAATGTATGTAATTAGTTTCTATAGTTTGCATGTTTGAGGAAGAGGGGTATTAACCATACTGTTTAGTCATGCATCTTTACAGTGCAAACTGGCACATTGTTAAGGTCATATTTGCATTTGTTGCATCCCTGAGTCTATCATGGAATAATCCTTTATTTATGTTTCCAAATCTATGAGTATTTCCTCAACAAACATATGTGCATAATGTAGTGTATGTGTGCACACAGGGAAAAGGAAGCAGATGACTTCTGTCCAGTATAATGATTGTTTTGTGCTTGAACTGCTGCAGGCTCCCAGTTGAAAAGAAACTCATGCATCTATTTGTTCATGAACACAGCTGCTGTTGTGACTGTGCTGATAGCTCATTGACTCTGTGTGGGGCCTTGGTTAGAGAAAGACATAATCTCATGTCTCCTTCATAGCATTTCTTCTTCTTGGCTTTCCTCACCATAACCATAGTGTGGTGAACAATGCTTTCATAACAAGTGGGATCTCAGTTGATGTTCCCATCAGTGGAGGAGAGAGAGAAAAATGGATGGTGGTGGTTGGTGGAGGGATGCTGATGGGTTTTTGCTGAGTGGTGCCTGAGTATCAATTAGCAATGTATGTGTCTGAGCTGGCACTTGGCGCAGATGGGTAGGACAGCATCCAAAGACACACAGAGGCAAAGACTGATGGAGTTGTTGTTGCAAAAGAGGAGAGAAATGGTCAAGTTGTGTGGGGGTTCTCTGGAAGTGGAAGATTTTTCCCTAAGTGTGACAGCTTTGATACAAGAAATTCACATGAGCTTTGCTCCAGCTTTGGAAACAATTCTTGCCTTCTCTTCTGATGACCAGCCTCAAAATGGCCTGTGATTTTGGTGCTAAGCTGTGGCCTCCATGTTATGCTCTGTACTATCAGACTGTCCAGTGGGGAGCCTTCAGTATCCTTGTAGCTTTTTTATTGATCAAGATGCTCTAGAAACCGTAAGTGATTTACAGAGTGGATATTTGACTAACTTTTATTTTGATCTACAGTTTCCCTCTGAATTACCCCTGCTTTTTTTTTTTTCATTGAAAGTTTTTTTTTACTTACTACTCACAACAGATTTTAAATCGTTTTTTCTCCATTCTACTTTCAGATTCCATAGGTGGGTCTTTTCCAGCTTCCTCCCACCGATGCCACCACAAGCAGAAGCACTGTCTCCCCATCCCACAGTGTGGAGCTTTGTCCATCAGTCCTCTGCTTTTTCATCCTCACACGAAGGGATCCCAGATCATCATGGACACAACGCAGAAGGCAGTGAAGCGCCAGGCTAGTTTCTGCAATGCCATTACCTTCAGCAACAGGCCTATCGTTATTTATGAACAAGTCAGGCTTAAGGTGAGTAAACAATACCTTCTCTTATGCTATGGTAGCTGCTGTGAATTAATGTTGGGGTATACCAGGCTTTGGTGCCTACTCCAGATCTTTAGCCCTTCCTTGAAAAGCATAGTAGTGAGATTTGGTGTTAAAGATCTGCAATCTTTGTTGGCACTTCTGCTTTGGTCATTGTAGTTCTTGGAGCCATTGGTACAGACTAACGTAGAAACCAAGAGCAAAAGGAAAATCCATGTCTCAAGAGAGCTTATCTTGACATCAGACAAGGAATAACAGATGAAACTGAGTTTTCTTGGAAAACAGCAAGAAACAAAGGCTGTATTAGTCCGTCCAAAAGGCAGCAGCCTCGGTATCTAGCCAACATGTCCTCCAGGCTTTGCATGCATCCCGCAAAGGAGTTTTACTGGGCAGCTGAAGGAGGGTGAGGAGCTAGTTAATGCATTCAGTTCCCCAGCCAGCACTTTTCTTCCTGTAAACAGGGCAGCAATAAGGGTTGGTCTCGGGAAGGTGGGAGTCAGCCTCCCCACCACCACCAGGTAAGGGATGAAAAGGACTTGGAAGTGAAAGTGCTTGCTCATGTGCTTAGCAGGGAGGATAGAAGGGTTTGGCTGAAAGGATGAAAGGAGCAGTCAGTGTGGTCACAGTTGCCATCTAAGAAAAAAATCTTTTTGGTGGTCTGCTGACTGCGTTGTGGAGTCAGTCACCTGATAGCATTAAGGTCGGAGGAGAGAACACTGCAGGCATCACATTTTTGTTGCTAGCAGAGGCTAATTTCACTTCCTTTGTTTCCATGGTAGCCAGGAGGATAGAGTTGGTACCCCTTGTGCTGCAGCTGGTCTGGGAAGTTTAGCTTCTCCTGCCTCCATGTGCACTAAGTGCTGCTTCCCAATGAAGAAATTAATCAGTGTCCTTAGGAATTGAAGCACTTCTTAGGCTCTCACCCCCTTGAAGGAGCGTGGGACCTTTTAAACTTCATATTCACAAATATTTTCCAGTTCTTATGTCTTCTAGGTTGTGGTACTGTGTTTTTCCATTCTTAGCTGATTCCATGCCTTACATTGGCACAAAGTAGGTCATCTTTTTGGAAACTTCAGTTCATGGCCCACAGGAAAGATCTGCCTGCATATTCTTCATTGCACACAAGGAGTTTTCGATGAGGTTTATCTGCATATAGATACTAACTCTGAATGATCCTGCTGTTGCCCATTGCTAGAGGTCCTGGAATGCTGAGCAACGTATCAGTCTTCTCTGCCTCTTTCCCTACATCCAGAAAAGCAGAAAGAAATGAGGAAGATGCTTCCTTTGAAAATACAGGGAGATTTCAGGTTCAGGCCCATAGGTAGAAAATCCCTCATGCAGGTTTGTTACATTTCTTGTGGAGCTCTTAGAAACCCAGCAAGACTCACTCAAGTGGCCTAATAGGATATTTTCCATGCTTGCCGGCAGTTTGGACAAACAACTGATGAAAATAGCATTTTGGTTTTGAAAACACCATCAAAGATTTGAGTGGGCTTAGTGGTTTAGGCAAAGATTCTGGGTTATTTCTTCCTCTTTCTTAAACAATGTATCTATCTCTGGAAATTCACACTTGTTTATCATTGTATATTTTAGAATTTTAGCTTGCATAACATATGTGAAAAATACGCGTACAAATCTGCACAAGGGATTTACACACTGAGCTCCTGCTGAATCCAGTGGGAAGGTCTCATGGGAGTTATTGACAGGATTCAGCAGAACTTATACTCTAGGGATGGATGGAAATGTGAAAGCATCTTTGTTTTTCTGATAAATTCATCCCACAGTTGCCTTATAACTGTGTGTGCCTGTGGAAAAATGGTGTCTTAAACACCAGCTAAATACTAACCATGAACCCAGTCATTCAGGTCCTATAAAGTCTAAAGTCCCTTTGAAAAACTACAGGAAACAACTCAGGAGATTTCATTCTGTTTATTAGGTATTGTATCTCAAATTTTATTCCGAGATTTCTTTGCAGCTTTGGGAATGTCATCAAGCAGTCAGATTTCTTCTCTTTGCCTCCCAGATAGATGTCACAGTGTAGCTTCTTCCATGTAATTCAGGGCACTGCAAAGAGTGGAGTGAGCTTGCCAAAGGTGACACCAGATGCAAGGCAATAAAGAGCAGAAGTCTGAATCTGTGGAAACAACCATGGCTTAGCAGTTTGGATGTAGACTGTATCTTTTTTTTCCCTTCTGGTACCCAGTGGACCTCCCAAGATTTTCTGCTAGCAGTGGCTGCTGAAGAGAGAATCTGGTCCATCATTAACCACTGCCATTTTTAGCAAAACTGTGTACCCTTTGCCCAGCTGTGTCTAATTCTTGGCAGGCTTTATACTAAATTTTAATTTGGATATTAGTTCAGACTGTATTGAGAACTGTTTATAGGTGCTGATTAATACATGGAACATGTGCAGCCTCAATTACCATATGAATATTTGCTTCGCGTGGCCTAAGATTGCTGCAAAGTATTGGCAAGAGACTGTGAAAAAGTAAATTGTACAAATAACAATGAGGCCATATTTATCTCAGATCCAAAAGCTTTTAGGGCTTGCAGTAAATTTGCTGCAATAAATAATTCAGGCTGCTTCTCTGAGTGTGCATGTATGCCCCATTTTGTCATGTGCACACCCCACCCACCCCTCTTCCACTGGGGACATGTATGACCCACCCCATCCTGGCCAGGCATATAAAATAGCAAATCTACTTCAGTCCTTTTTAGTGCCACCCCAGCATCCATCCTGCAAGCAGAAGCTTCCCAGTGTTCCTAGGACTGAGGTCAGTCATCAGCTGTTTCATATGAACAGTTTAGGTGCTTGGCTGGACTGAGTAGAGATAAAGAGCAGCACTTGGACAGACAGACAGAAGAACTCTCTGTTGATAACTTTTTTCCTGAAGCTACGAGTTATTTTCTGTGATACTTTAAAAATCTCTAGGCTTTGAACAATGCCTTTGTTGTGAGATTGTTGTACCCCCAAGGGCACATGTTCCAGATTTGTCTTGGAGAGGAAGGTGTGAAAGAAAAATACAACATTTACAATTGTGTTTAGAAGAGAATTCCAAAGTCCAAATAAAATTTATTGGAGAATCCCAATGTGAAAATCCTGTATCCCAGCTGGGACATGAGAGGCTGCTGCTAGGCTTTTGAGGACAAAATCTTGCAGTCCTGGATGGTTCAGTCTCTGGGATTGCCACTTATCTGAGCCCTTAGTGCTTTGGCAGAGCAAGAAATTACAGTAGCAAGTTTCGTGTGACAACTGGTAGGTGGTACCTACCCATGTTTCTGCTGTTCTCCTACAGCCAAGAGTGAAATTGGTTGAGGCTGCCAAGACTTTGGTGGAAGAGGGCCATCTCAGATGTTCTCATGTTTGCTGCAGGTTCAGTGCATGAACAGAAACACCAATTAGATGTCAACTGTCATACAGGAACTGTCCTGGCCCCACATCAGGATTGTCTAAGTCACATTAGATCTGTCATTTCATAGTCTGGATGCTGACAGGTTGAATCCCTTTGAGAGGAACATTTCCCAGCTGGTTCATACTCAACAAAATGAGAGAAAATGTTCTCCAAGGGCATCATCTCCATCTGGGGTCCATACTAACCATGAATTGCTTCCATGGGAAGAAAGAGGCCTTGTAACAGGGTGGTGTTTTGGATGTACTGCATATGTTTAGGACCTGCTGCCTGCTCCCTTCAGATTCTTTTCAGTCCAGAGTTCAGTTCATGTGAGAAGCAGCCAGTGATGCTGAAGGCATCTGTGATCCTTTGTCCTGCAGTCTCATGTGCAGAAGGGTGGATATAACTAACCCCAAAACTACAGCAGATGTACCTGACACCAGACACACTAAGTAACCACATACCAGTGTGTAGATGTGCATGACATAACTTGAAAAACACCTCTGACAGCTGAAGTAAATGGGTTTCCCCCAATCATAAGACATCTATTGTTGCCTCCTAATTGTGTTTTTAATATAGTTAAATACTTGAAACTGTGCTTTCCCACACACAAATTCTCTTCTGTAAGGCTGTGATTTCATCCAATCTGACAAGCTAAACAGGGGTAAGACTGACTTTTACTTGTCTGGGAAGCTCAGAAAACCCTATGGTGGTGACTCTGAATCTGGATCCAGTGCTTTTCCTTCAGGTCATGAGACCCCATCATCCGAGCACCATGGGGGAAGAGCTTTGCTCAGCAGGTGCTGAGATAAAAGCTCTTATGGCCATTTTTGGCACATTCTGCGAGAGCGTGATTCTTAGGCCAAAAGGAATTACCATAGAAATAGAAGTGAGTCATCATGCAACTGCAATTACATTTCACCTTTCCACATAGATTTAATTTGATTTATTTTTCTTTTATTATGTCCATTGTATCTTTAGTGTGCAACATTGTTGCTGCAGCTAAAAAAGCTACTGCAGACCTTGGTGGGTAAAATATTTCCCAAATCTAGTGGGCTCATCTGCATGATGGCCATCGGTGCCTGGTAGCGTAGAGCCTGTGCTGTATAAGTAGACATTCAAGTGCCAAATGCTGTTATTGCTGCTGTTATCTTTGCAGATCACTAAAAAGCAGTGTTGCTGGAGTGGGGCTCTTCGACTCGGGTTTACTTCCAAGGATCCATCTAGGATTAACCCCGACACTCTGCCGAAGTATGCGTGCCCTGACTTGGTTTCTCAAAGCGGTTTTTGGGCCAAGGCTCTGCCAGAAGAATTTGCAAATGAGGGAAACATCATAGCCTTCTGGGTGGACAAGAAGGGACGAGTTTTCTATCGGGTGAACGACTCCACTGCGATGCTCTTCTTCAGTGGGGTGAGGACAGCAGAACCCCTCTGGGCTTTGATCGATGTCTATGGACTCACCCGTGGAGTTCAGCTCTTAGGTGAGTACTTGGATCCAAACCTGCAGGGTGATGCTGAGCAAAGCATCCCTGGCAAAGGGCCACCCTGACATTGCCTGTCCCCCTTGCTGTGCTGGGACAGGTGGAGGAAAATGACTGTTGTTCCTCCCCAAAGCATATCATGACTTCAGTCTGAATCTGTGGGTGTTTGAAACAGCACGTAAATGGAAGTGGGAGGTGGGAAACAGCTGCTACAGTATAGCACTAGAAGCCATCTGTAAATAAATGTATTGCTCAGAGCTGTTACTCTATAAGAGGGTAGTCTGGAGTGTGGTGTATACCTTGTAAAACTTTCTTTTTATCTCCTCTGCTGCTTTCCCCATGCTGAAGTGGGGAAATGCATTTTATGTGTTATGGATAAATCCTTCTTGGATGGCACTATTACGCTTTTCTGGCTGGAGTCTGAAGGTTGGATATGCAGTTGGGGTCAGAGGAGTGCTGAGTGACTGTGTCTTCTGCCATCCTCAACTGAAATGGAGATAGTTTGGCATTCATGAGAACTCCATCTAGCCCCAGATGTTCAAGCTGTCCAGGTTTGGGCTAAATGAGTTTATACATCTTAGAACAACTGAGGAATCTCCAAGGACCCAACTTAAAGGGCAGATAGGTTACTGGGGGACCAAGAGCTGTCAGCATGCAGCCTTAGAGTAGGTTTTGCATTGTGACGGGGTGGAAAATCACAGCACTTCTCCATGTAACATTAATTTCATGAGTCTTATTTTCACCATGGAAAAGGTTAGATGGCACCTGCTGACCTTCATGAGCTCAAGTTCCTTCAGAACATATCTTGCTAAGCTGAGAGAGATCTTAGCTTTTTCCTGTTGTGCAGACTGATAATATTGTGTCTTTTTCATGCTACATATCAAAAACTTTAATGAAGCCTCTTTCTGACAGTTCTGCCTCCTTTCTGCAGTGCTTGCTGTATTAAAAATATGGTGGCAGAACTGCCTGTTAGCAACCTACATGGCAAGGAAGAAGGATGTGGGTTCAGGAGTTGGAGAAACAGGACTGACCTCTTGCTGCAAAAACTACCAGCCCAAGATTGCACAAGGCAGAGGAAGTAAAAAACTTCTCAGCAGCTTTTTGCTTTCTTTTAGGAGCAGAAAGATTTATCTTTTGTTGTGAATAAGCTTGAATCAGAGCCACTAGGCAACTGTTTGTAGGCCAAGGTGGTGATATTTGAATTTAGGCAAATGTCATGCCTAGGGTTCAGTTAGGAAGAGATTACAAATGTCTTCAAATCCTCTGGCTGTTTTTGCAAGATTTGGCACCTTGAGACTCCTCTACCTGATTAATGAGGGCCTATAACTCTGGATTATGTGTTTCCTTTCAAAACACCCAAGAAATAATTTCCTATCCATCAGCCACCCCTACATTGTCCTAGTACCTTCCACATCCTCTTTCACAAGGAAAATGTGACTCCTGCCAGCCACTGATTTGCCTCTGGTCTAACAGGCTCCCGACTCTCTGGTGGGTAGACAGTCCCTGAATGAAGCAAGCAGTTTCTGAGTTTACACAGTTGGCATGGAGTTCAGATACATATTTATAGCTCATTCCAGCAGCCTGCAGCAGGCTCTAAGCCTAGCAACTGTGCTGAGATGTCTTGACTTGAGTCCTCTCTATTGCCATTCATTATTACACAGCACTAAAAGCCAAAGCATGGAAATAGTTGGCTGTGTTGCCTCTGGATCCTATAGACATACCCACTGCAATGATCTGCATGCCTGTTTTACTGTAGCACACCGCACATACAGTACAGGACAAGCTGCCAAAAACTCCCAGGACTTCACAAATGAATTTCATAGCTTAGCTAGAAACATATGGTTGAATCCAGCCTGGTATGGCATGCAGGGCATCTGATGGAGGGTGTAGATGCTGTAGTAGTATGTTGAACAGAAAAGCCTAGCATTTCATATTCCAGTTCAGTGATTTATTCTTCTCCAACCCTAAACGTGTTCTTTGTCCTTTTGCCGCACTATTTTCCAAGGACTGTAGGGTTGCAGGGTCAAGCTGCACCTCTGCTCATCTTCCATTTGCTTGTATGTGTATTTCACCCAAGAATTTGACCAAAAGCATTACCATTTCTGGTGGCTTTCTTTCTGTTTATAGCAGAATTATTCCCTCCTTATTCCCTACTGTGTAACTTTATCAAATCAGACTTGCCTGATGGGAAGACATGCAGCAGTAAGATCCCAGTTCTGCAGGGGAATGCACAGTGTGGATTTATGTCCCTAAATGTCACAACTTCTGAAACTTCACATTTTTATTGTGCTTATCTACATTACAGTACCAGTTACAGCCAAATTAAGGGACACAGTAAAGAAGGTCAGTGACCAAATCTAATGGCACTGTTCCTGTCTTACAGGTTTAATACAGAGATGCTTGAAAAAAAAGGGAACCCAAAGCCTGGGAGAGTTAAAACTATTTGTCAAAGGTTGTACAGTAATGTCACCCAGTTCAGGGATGCCATCAACCTTGTTGCCCACGTCAGTCCTACCTCCCTCTAAGTATTGCAGACATTGCATAAAAACTCTGGCTTCACTAAATTGTGCCTGTGGATGAAAGAAACAGCAGTTTTGTAGCTTAATTTTTAATTTCCTTGTGCTTATGGCTTTACTGTTAGCATCAGCCTTACTGATAATTACCAACATGTCATTACTGCTGTCAATGGACAGGTTTATGTGGCTGTCACAGATGTCCCTGAGTCCACCTGCCCTTACTGTATGCTCAGAAGCATAGCTCTTTAAGCAGCTGCTTTGCCTGCTTGATCTTGTTTTGGAACAGGTAAAAAGGGCTTGCATGGTCCACTGCATCTCAGCCAAGGGCAGGTCAGGAACTGAGTTTAGACCATGCCTTGCCTGTCATTGCTGAAGTGAGTCAAAATGAGTGGCTTAAAATCCACCCTGAAGGTGGCTTCAGCAATGAGGTTCACAGTGCTCACATGCTTGGTCACAGGTGAGAGATTACTCCTTGCTCTCCTTACCTCTACCCATGCTACAGAGATGAAAAGGCTTAAATTCATCCAGGAATCTGGTCTCCTCTGACCACGAGGTCTCAGCTGATTTCCTGCCACAATGTGAAAGCTCACATGGGAGAGGTTGCTGCAATTGAGTGCATGTATATTCTGTGCTTTAGGGCATGAGTTTTAGCGTAGATGCAGGCGTACTTGACCTGTAAACATGCCCTTATACAGTGACTTTCCTGCTGACATGCTGAACTTGCAGGCAGGATGGTTTACAGCTCTGCTTCCCTTTTTGGGCAGCTAGTTTTGCACAAGTGCACTTTTACATTCCAAGATAATTTAAAGTAATATTTACTAGAAATGTGGCTTAGCCTTATGTTATCACTTCAACATACACACATGCTCATTCACACTTCAAAAAGAGTCCGAGAAAAACGGAATATAAGCAGTCTGCTGCCTTGCTGCTATAAAGCATCCAAAAAGAAAAGGAAAGGATGAGCTGTTTATATCCTGGGGTCTTCAGAGCCCTAGAGGAAGGCAGCTCATGGGAAGCCTGTGGTTGTTACCTCCCATTAGCCCGCTTCTTTCAAGCACGTGGCTAGTGAGCCTGGCGTAGACATAGATGTTCACGTACGCTTTCTATGGACTTGCTGCAGGACAGCAAGGGTATCAGCTTTTCTCAGTGATGTGTACGTGAAAGCATAATATGCAATTCCAGCATTTTTCTGTACCTTTTGGTGGGGAATTTCAGGTTTACCTGGTTTATGGTGCCTTTTTGAAAATTGCCACTTTTTTTTTGGCAGCAACATTGTAGCACAAGATTGCGGAATGGTTAAGATTGGAAAGGAGGACCTATGAAGATCATCTAGTCCTACCATCTAGTGTCTTTTCTTTCAAAGCACAACACATGTGCACTAAAAGTATGAAAAAATGGGACTGCAAAGAAATTATTTCAGCATGCCCCTCTACTTGCCCTATATTTCTAGTGGGGTAACATGAGGAATGGTCTGTTCATTTTTCTTGGTCCCATTCATTACTAGTACAGTCAGTAACCAAACCCCTTTACTCTTTATTACTCTGACCATGCTCTTCTCCCATCCATCTGCATTTTCATTCGTTATTTCAAAGTAGTTCTGGTTTTTTACCAATACAGACTTGGAAAACCAAGAATAATTTTATTAGATTAGCACACTGAGAGGCACCTGTTGAAAGGAAAGGTTCACCACCTCTTGTAAATATAAAGTATGTGAAAACTAGTAAGATCTTGTAAACTGGGAAAATTTTAAAAGCCTATTTATTAAATGCTTCTGTATTAGATTTACTGGAAGTAGAAACAATATAAATATATATTCCACTCATAAATAGGTATACAGATGCTAGTAGAATTAACTGGTGGTGCTGTATATTTCATTAGATATTTGAGAAATCTTTTCTTTCTCCAGATGCCCTTTCTAGCTTCTTATTACTTCATGTTTGTGAAGTATCAAAAGTCATGTGAACTGTTCACAGGTGGAAATGTATCCATCTTGGGGCTCAAGCTAGTGTATATTTGACAAGGAAGTCACACATTTTGAAGGGAAAGAAACATACATGTTTTTCTTTCTTCAACCCTGTCAGTTCTCAGGTAAATTGAATCTCTAGCTCTAGGGCACCTTAGAAGAAATGTTAAATAAGCCTCAAGTGAGGTGGATTTATGGGCAAATTTCAAGTGTGAATGGTATAAGACTCATGATAAATCTAACTTATTGCCTGACTCTGCAGTTTACCATGTGGTTATTACTATTTTATTTTCCAAGTGCAAAACTTATTTTCCATTGCTCACAGGAATCCATTTCTGTTCCTATTCTGACACATGCAAATAAGGAGACTGATCTGCTGAGAGTGCTCTGCACTAAACAGAATTGGATAATCAAATATGTTTGCGGTGTATTTTTATAATGTATTGTTGGAAGTGGAAGCTATGAACTATTTACCCTCTCTGTGGAAGTTTGTGACTATCTGATGGAAAAGAATAATATGTGTTTAAACAGAGTCCTACTTAATGAAGGCAAAATATACATGACCTGCAAATAGTCAATTGTCATTGTTTTTTCGCATCTCCTAAGGGGAGAGGGAATTTAAATTGCTCATAAAGTTTTATTGTCTGTAGCAATTGTCTCTATGGCAGCTGCAGGAAGCTCTTTAACATGGCTGAAAATGTGAAAGCAATTTAATAAGTAACTCGTCTCTATTTTAATTAATCCCTGCTTTGCTGTAGCATCTCTGGACGTACTTATTTTTCCAGATGTGATGGGTACCTGCAAGTTAGCCCACAGCACTTTCAAGCAAGCCAGAGCTTGATCTTGGCTGTGTGAATGCAGTGGTTTTTTTTTCCTTCTCTTTGCATTTGGTAGTAAAGACTGGAGAATTTGTGCCCGTGAGCCTGGGCTGGCCAGTGGGGGAAGGCAGCATTTCCCCAGATCTGCCCAGCCGTCCCATGGCCTGTGCTGGCAGTGCTGGGGGTCAGGCTGTGAAGTTGAATGGCCCATACTGAGTAAGTCAGAACAGCCATATGCCAAGTAAAATAGGTCTCTGAGGGATCATCATTTCAGGCTTCATCAGGTCTTGATGAGGTGGTGAATTAGGAAATCGCACGTAAGCTGTGTTTGGTACGTGTATTTAACAACGTTGCTCAGGGATGTACCTGTTGCTTTCACCTGAACCACCTTTGCCTTATCGGGACTGCTCATGGAGAGAAGGTATTGCTACAGGTGAACAGAAATTACAAGATCTGGCACATATGTGCCATTGGGCACATTATATCCAGAAAACATCCCCATCAGCGTCAGGAGAGCCTGCAAGTGAACCTAGGTAGGAATAAATTTAAGAGGGATTAGTCTGGCAATTATTGCCCAGACTATGAAAATGGAGACAGTAGCAAGACAGAATGACCAGTGGAAAAATAAATTTTGTGCTTTATAAAGTTCCTTTAGTTCTGGTAATCTGAAATATTGTTCTAACAAGAAATAAGGGCTCTATAATAATAATTTCTATGTTACCCATAAAAACCCAAGGAAATACAAAATCTCTGACAACTGTAAGTGGCGCTTACGTTACGTGTACGTATACACTGTAGCTTAGATGCTGACACCACAAAGAAATACCCCTGTGTTAAAAAAAAAGTGGTGCCTTTATGTTAAATGTCTGTTGCAATGATTGATTTGGCTGTTGCTTTAAGGAGGTGAATACTGCAGTTTACCCTAAGAAATTTATCTTGGCTTTGCTAAGTGCTGTTATTTTTTAGCAGAAGTGTGGACCCTGTGGTCTGGAAACAGTGATAGCATTTAAAGCATTTAAAAGGGCTTTGATTGTCTTTTACTTCTACTAAAGGTATAAACTACTGGAATAATTGAATACATACTGAATTTATTGCACCGCTATATTTAGTTACAGGAGTTTCTAGTATAGATAGGGCTTTAGAGAATAACAACACACCACTAATGGAGCAGTGTATTCTTGTATGAGAAAAATTTCAGAGAGTTCCTTTTGCTAGCAGAGATTTTGGGGGTTTGATTTAAACCATTAGGGTAACATATCTATGCTGTTTTGTTTCATTTCTAAATGCATTCTGTTCACTGATATTTAATACTGCCTATTATTGTATTTTCCCATTTGTCTAATGTGGTTCCTATTGTAATTCTGTAAGTAACAAGTGTCTTTAAAAAAGAAAGGTGGAAAGACTATGTTGGTACATGGAATTAATCTTTGCAGCTTTCTTAATACCTTTCTCTAAAATAATCAGGAAAATAGCTTAGACTGTACCAACCTTGGGCAGGAATGCTGAAAGCTAATTCCTCTTCATTCAGAAAGCTATAGCTTGACAAGAATTCATTTAGTCTAGTGTAAGACAGTTGGAACTATAGGTGAGTTTTGGATGTGAATTGAGAAGATCATCTGGTAAAAGTATAACAATTTATTGTGCTAATCTTGCAATTCCAGCTGTTCCAGCTGTGCAGGCTCTTTCCCCTAAGCCTGTATGACAGATGATGGCTAAACATTGACTATAAGATAAAACTAAACACTGGTTCTTCTACATTATGTCTCTGCTGGCGTGAGATAGCACTTTCTCATTTCAACATCTAATTGGCGTAACAGCTGCTGAATATGCAATTTACTGTACAGAGGATATGATTTTGTTATCCCCGTAGGTGCCTGGGTTGTTAAAAAAAATTGACACCTTTAATAAAATTAAATTGCCTTTTCCATCTATATCAGCAACAGAGCTAAAAATGAGTTTACTTTATATTTCAAAGTTTGCCTTTTTTTTCCCCCTCCTTCTCTTTTCCGTAAGCTGTATAAGCAAAACTGTTGTTGTTGGGCTCAATCTGGAAATCCTTACTCATAGCCCAACTCTACTCTCAGTTTTACCAGCCTAAACTTGCAGCCACCTATGGGGTCAGTCTGGTTTTACAGTGTGACCAGAACCTAGCCCCAGGTTTTTGCTCATTCATCACTTCTCTTTGGCCAAACACTGAGTAGCAGAAGCTCCTCCAGACCTTGTCTGACTTGCCCTGAAAAAAAATCAAAACATTTTGGCTCGGGGAACCTGTGCTGGTTCAAGCCAGGACCTCTCCTTTCATGTGCCCTTGTCCAGGCCAGGAACATTGAGCCTCTTGGGGTCTGTGTAACTGTAACTGTTCAGAAGTGGCTGAAAGATGGCAAAAAAGCAGGTGGTATCATCTGCTTGTGCAGACACAGAGGATCCTCTGTTAGTGACTGAAGTCTGCACTCACCGAAAGCTGCTCTCCCAGCACTGATGGACCAGTGCAGCAACACCCAGCCCAGTATGCACTGCTGCCTGCCACAGTGTTAAAACATCACCAGACTACAATCAGTATAGCTGTTGCTAAATTATGGTGCATTCTTGCATCAGAAAGTTATTTTCCATGTGTGATGCATGAGTGTGCCTGATACCTGCTACCAATAACTGGCCTTATGCACCAACTTTCACGATAAATCATGATGCTAATGCATGGGCTACAATGACCTGTTTGTTCTTATGCAGAAGATACTAAGTAGTTGGGATTTCACAGTCAGAAAGAGCCTGAATGATCATCAGCTGTAGGTGACTCTTTTCTGATGTGTATATAAAGCAATTCATACAAGTGTGTGTCTGTACAAACAGTATAGTGCAACTTTGGGCTTGTCTAGATAGAGGATGTATTGAGTGAAATGAAAGAATTTCTTAAAAAGTAAAATTCTCAGTGGTGCTTCCAGGGCAGGGAAATGCAAAGGCATTGCTGGTACTCCGGGCCAGGTTGGGGACAACAGGAGTCTACATTGAGGAATGATCCCTGCATTACACCTTGTGTGTGTGTTTACTCTTCCCTGCAAATCTGCTTCACTCCATGCTGGAGGCAGGTCCTGAGGCTGAGTGGACCCTTGGTCTTGCACCACTCTTCTTCTGTCTTCATCTTGATGCAGTCTTGTTCTTAGTACTGGCCTTAGTTTGAGGCACACAAACTGGGTCCCTGAAGGTCCATGAAATCCAATGTCCTATCACTGACAATGAGATAGGACCTCCTTCAAAAAAATTTCTGCAAGTGTTATTTTCTCCTGCCTTTCATCTTTAGTCAAGCTGGGCTACTGCTTCTGTTCTCCAAGATATACTACCTGTGTTGAATCAACTCCCAGTTTTGATGCAGATGTTACATCAGCTCTGTTTATGATGCAGCCGATCCTGCAAGGTGCTGCACTCAGTGAGATGCTGGGCTCCTCTCTTCTGCTGAGACATTTAGGAAAATCCAGATCTTGCATTCTTCTATCACATTCAATCATATATTCATAGTATGTTTTTATGAGAGTATTACATGTTTCTCCTATGTTGTGGCATTTGGTGAAAATACCATCCCTTGTACTGACATGTGCAAAGTAAGTCCTTCCTATTGTCATGGGAATTATAGTAGGGGCCTGTTGGCAGAACTTGGCAAAGCATTTCCATGTATACAGGCTAGAACAGCATGTCTGGTCACTTACAAGATTTGATCCTCGTGCATTAGTGTAATTTTGATGTTAAAGGCCTTTATAAAAATATTTTTAAATTAAATTCTCATTCTATCTGTTCCTATTAGATTTTGAAATTAAACTTATTTGGGATTGGTAAATTTTCAGTCTGTAGCAAGGGGTAGAAGATTGATAAATCAGATTGCTGGCCACTGAGTCACATCTTGTGCCACTGGCTGTGACTGGTTTGTTTAAGATGAAAACCTCTTGTGATGCATCTGTCTACTGGTGTGACTCTTCACAGACAATTCTCTTCAGGAAAAGGAACATGTTTAATTGCCCTATCTTCTTTTAAGAGGGTAAAGGGAAAAAGCCTTTAGAATCCTATTGCTACACCGGTACCATGCCAATAAATACTGCACCACTTGTGTGGAAAGATCTGAAGCCTCCAAAATCTTTAATGTGGAGTGTTCTCCCTTTTTCTGAATGCCTGAGTCTGGAGGACCCCAGCATCTCAAAGCCATGTGTGTAATTGAACTGTGAGACTGATGACAATTTGTTCAATGTGCTTCCATAGACATTTGCATTTTCTCCTCATCCTGCAGTGGTGTTTCCCTGGTTGATGATCTTTGGTCTCTTTGGTGTCAGTAAGCAGCAGCCATCACCCTCCTGGAGCCTTTCACAGGTGTCAGCAGGCCTCTCTGTTATCCTAGCATGGCTTGTGTGAAAGCATCTTTTTGATAAAAACACCCATGCTGCCCCGGTTTCTAGGCCTGGTTGGTTCTAGCTGGATCTGATTCCATGATTGTACACTGGAGTATGCTTGTGTCTGAGGCACACCTTGATGATGTGTGTCTTTGTCAAAACACTTTTTTATTGCATTGTTCCTAAGATGGTAGAGTCTGCAGATCCTGACTGTAACACTACTTGGCCAGGTGAAAGGAAATTGGCCTCATGCTGAAGGTCAGTGCTAGAAACAGAATCACAGATCATCTAGGTTGGAAAAGACCCATGGGATCATAGTGTCCAACCATTCACCCTACTCTACAAATTCACCCCTAAACCATATCCCCCAACACTACATCTAAGCGATTCTTAACCACATCCAGGGATTCCAACAACAGTTGGAAAGAAAACTAAACTGATGAAGAATTTCACTGCAGAGCTTCAGGGACTGGCAATTTCAACTCAACATAATTGGCTCACTCAAGAGAAGTAGATAAATAATTTGGTTTTAGACCATAATCATTATTATGACTATTTATATGATAATTTATAGTGATTTAGACCATAATCATTATTATGACTGTTTATATGATAATTTATAGTGTTTCAGTTTTATATGTGAGACCTGAAAGACCAATGCTTCATAAAAAGCAGGTAAGCTCCAAAGAGTCAAAGTAACAATCTAATGGTGAGGCCGAGAGTGCTCTACATTGGCAGGCTAAGAGATGAAAGCTGATAGAGGAGAAATTCAAGTGGGAAGTAAATGGCTATTTTTTAAAGGGATGTAGTTTGCAGCTGGACAGATTACCCATTTTCAGTTGCTCAGAAAAGAAGACTGCATAGGCTGCAAGGCCTGAATTCAAGAAGGTGGTTAAATGCTTACCTCTTATGCATATGTACTTGTATCTGGTGTGCCAGAAATCAGGTATATGCTTGAGTATGTTAATTCACATTCCTAAAGATAGCTATGTGCTTAAGTGCTTTGCTGGATCTTTTTCTTTGCCATCTGTGTTACTGGGTTCTTTGCAGGGCTTGCTAGGTCAAAACTATTGGTCCGTGGTTAATCAGTAATCAGTGGTTATGCAGGGATTAGGCTCTGTGCTTAATAGTTTTTCTGAGAAGCAAAGACTCTTTCAGGAGGAGGAGGAGAGAGATGAGCATAAGCAGAAGAGGCTGGAATGCACTGCTGAAGTTGGAGAGGAAGTAGACAGGTTGCCTCCCAGCAAGGCTTGCTTTTCTTGGAAAGCATGTCTAGTGACTGTGCAGGTCCAGAAGCATGAAGGGAGCAGGAGTTTAAAACATGGAAACAGGGTAAACTGCTGTCTGAATACAACGGAAGGACAGGTTTGGCAAGGAGAGATCAGTTTGTATTGATGGGGAAGGCAAGAGCAACTTGGTGTGACCAAGTTACCATCCCTTTCTTGACTGGTTTCTTTACTCATGCAAGGTAAAAATGCTTGTAAATCACTGGCCTATTTCAACATAGTGGTGATAATTCATAACCCAAAGGCTTTGGTTTTCTCTCCCACTCCCCCTGCCTTTATCTGGACAGCACAGGGTGTTAGGTGTGTTTGAACTGTTTTGCTTGGCTAACTGTGGATGCCTCGTATGTTCCTTGAAGATAAGTGAGCTCTTTTATCAGGTCAGGTACATACTACCAATGCTCTCTCTATAAAAGGGTTCATGAAGATGCAGGAGAAAAATGACACATGGGGAAATATCTGAGTCAGATGTGTTTCTTACATCCTGAATTAGATTGGTGTCTTTTTGTTCTGCTCTAGATAACACCTATTCCTCTCTGCACAACAGCTTTTTTCATTATATAGTTAATTTATTATAGAAGTCTTCTGCTAATAACAGATGTTGACAGATCTATCAAAGAGGTGTTTTGGATGAAGCTGAGCAGTCTGTGCAAGGAGAGTGCGATACTCTTTTGTTTGTCAGTGCTTTGCAGTGGGGTTTTCACACTGCTCAGTCTTTGTCTGTGGAATTTGCTGCCAGATAAACTTCTGTCTATTGAGTTGCACTTTAGAGTCTGATCTTCCACTTAGTAGCATTGCTAGCTTGCTTGGCTAAGAAAAAACAAACAAAAAACCTCCAAACAACAAACCAAACACCCAGAAAGCCAACCAACCAACCCACAAAACTAACCAAACAAAAAAACCCCAACCATCTTTAAAATATGTACTGAGTGCAGTATTTTTCTGCAGATGGTTTAGTTACAATGGACAACCTAGAAAATTAATGCAAATGAATTCCAAACATGGTTCTAAAAAGGACTAGTTATGCTAACATGAATAATTTATATGGGCAAGCATTTAGAATTGAAATAGCCTGACTTTGGTTTAGCTAGATTCAGAGTGAGCTCAGCTGACATTTGATTTACTTCAAGAGTTTTGCTGGCAACCACAAAAGTGGGAAAAAAAAAAAACTTAGCCCCTGAGACAGGCACAGGGGTAAATGGCAGTCAGTGGAGAAACCCAGGAAGCTGTCTCTTCCTGGCTTTAGCAGAAGAGTAAAAACCAGCAGTGAATGACAGGAGCTTCTCAGGCTTTTCTGGGTAGACCTAAAGATAACTTCACCATCACTCCTGGAGGTGGGTCACCAATGGTTATTCTGGCATAAGTGTCATCTGGGGCATATTTGCAGCCAGCAGTCCCAGATGCTTGCAGCTGCTGTCCCCTCCTCAGGATGTTCCTATTGGCAGCTGTTTCACCAAGCTATTACTTTATGGTATATTTAGCTTTTTTTTATCTTTCCTCACTGCTAGTCTCTCCAGCCCAATAATCATGTTTTCTTCTTTACCACAGCCTCCATACCCTGCTATCATTCTAAAAATGCTTCTGTGATGTTGTCTTTTCCAGTTATATGATGAGAATTAATTCATTCTGACATAGCCATGAAAATCTGATTCAATTCCTTTTTTTGGTATCTCAGTCACAGTTCTTGATCACAAATCAGCATGAGTCAGAATTTCCCAGGTTATTATTTCCTCAGAAAGGCTGATTGCAACCCTGTCTCCATATTAAATATCCTTTTTCTGACTGCAGTGGAGCTGAACAGCTGAGGCTGCAGTGATTTTGTTTGGAGACCTCTGTTGTTCTGGCATTTCATGACACAGGTGGAAAAGGTGATGCCAAAGAATATCCCAGACCAGCTTGCAGCAGTTTCCCATCATCAGGTAGTTGAGTCCATGCTGGCTCTACAGTGTAAAGATGACTACAGAAACTAGCAGGATTTATTTATCCAGAAATTAAGAAATCTTGGGTGACAGGTAGGGAGGAAACGCAGTAACTTTATCAGTTGATGCCAGGACATTAGAATTTAATAAAGATGGGTTTTCAAACTGGTCATATTGTGCTGAGATCTTCTGCCAGAATGGACTGTCCTGAAGTGTTGCAGATAGGTTTTGAATCCTTTTTGGTTCATTGATTAAATGAATAACTTACCTGGAGTTCCTAAAAGTAGATGAGAATGAAATAAGTGGGAAATACTCTTTTGGGATCCCTTATTCATTTATTCTCTCCAATACTTGTTTGTCTCTCAAATTTTATGTCTGGAGGCCAAGACCACGTAGGTTGCTCATTGAAAGAGTGGAGTGCTGTCAGTCTGTTGTTCTGTGTTGGGCTGTGGTGTGGCCAGGAGGGATTTGGAGGCAGGAGGCTTCCCTTTCTTTATACAGAGCCTCTGGATCTGGAAGCAAATGCAGGAGGATATCCTGCTTCCACTCACCATTGTACCTCTCCTTACTCTGGAGGATGTGCTGTTGGGTGAGTAGCAGCTAAAAGGGCTGCAGGAAGGAGCAGGCATTGCTGCTTGTAGGTCACAGGAGGCGGACAAGATCCCTGAGCTTGCCCCAAGGGGTTTGTCACTGTAGAAATTCAATGTCCAGCTTGAAGACTAAGGAACCATTTCCATGTTTTCTATTGATTGATGCAGTTTCCTTTTGTGTTTCTCTTGGGTTCTTCAAATAGGGCAGTAGTAGCTTTAAAACCCACTTACTTTGTTGGGTTGGAGTATTTTTTTCACGTGAAAAGAGAAAAAAAAAATGCCCAGACAGAGACCGGTCCATTGTTTTTATGAGGGAAGAATATTTATTAGGATTTAATTGTGCAGGAAAAGCAACCAAGCACTGCCTGCAGAGGAAAGCCTTTACATACTGATGTGAGCACATCAGATCAGTAAGTAATGGTTAACAGGAAGGGACAAAAAGCCATCCTTAATTTTAGTGGTAAAGAATTCATCTCAGATTTCTCATCTTCCTTAGACAAATTGCACAAGTGCCTGCTTTCTGCAGGATGGAGACCACTTTTCTTCCTGACAGGGAACTGTGGGTTTCAACTCCTCTGAGTTTTTGGACTCTTCATTTGCTAAAGTGGGCAAGCCAAACTTCTGGTCCCACAGAAGTGCCTTATCTTTGTTTGACTTGAGTGCTTTGTGAGTGTTTCTGGCAGAAGTATGAGTTACTGTTTCATGGTTTGAGTGTATATTGTGCTGCATGTGCTGAAGGCTGTGCTTTGATGCTCCTACTCTGCTAGACTCGATGGTTATTAAAGTTTAGGTGAGTGAACACATTTTCCCTTAAATTTTCCAAACAATTCTAGGCAATATTGGTGAGGGCAATTAGGATAAGATGCTGGTATGCAGAGCAGAATGGGTGGCCTTCGTAAAGCTCTTCCATTATTAATCAGCCATGTAATTTCCCTTAAGTGACAAGATGCAATTGCTTTTCTTTAAGTCCAAATTGCATTTTCATGCTACAAGCAGAGATGAGACCCTCTCCCCTGCATTACTGTGAATTACCCCTTTGGGAAATGAGGATGCTGTAGGTTGGAGATACTGCCTGAGTATCAAATGCTGAATAAGCAAGAAATGAATTCTTCTTTCCCCTTCTCCTTTCCACGTAAGAGATGGGTTTGTTTTTGCTGGATCTATTCCTGCATAAAGGCTGCAGTATGGAGCCAGTGTGTGCCATCACACTTAACCTTTGGCATGTCAGAAAGCAGCTTATGGTGGGGGCAAAAAGACACCTCTGATGGTGGAGAGTTGTGCCTGCAGTGTGGAGAGGGCCTGGGGCAGCTGAGTGCAGGGCTACCAGCCATACATTAAAACATTGGAAAGCAAATTCCTCACAGGCAAAACAAATGTAGTACTGTGATTTAATACAAACTAATAGTCATGCTTCAAATGGCTTATAGTGAAGAACAAATCAGTATACTCTTCATTAAAACCAGAGTGATAGCATAATAAATATAACCTTATTGAACTCAAGGAAGCATAAATCACTTGTAATTCAAAAGCATTACAAAAAACAATGATTTACTGCTGAACTCTGTTTTACAGTCTGTGAAAACTTTTTATGTTTTGCTTTCAAAAAGGCATTTCTCTAAATCAAAGTTGTTGCAATTAGAGGGAGTGGTAATGACCCAGAAAATAGCTGAGTGATGTTGCCTTTTGAGGATCTCTACAGCTGCCATTTTCATAGCATGAATAGTGATGCTTGGTGTTGGCAGAGAAGCTCCCATGGCTCAGAGCTCCAGCAATTGGAAAGTTGTGTTTTGCAATACACCCCCATTCCCCCAAAGCTACCATGATGTTGAATTCCATCCACTTAAAACAGAGCTTATGTTTAACAATAATTTAAATCATTATCCTGCCTGTCAGCTCAGAGTTAAGGGGCTATGCAACTGCGATTCTCTGTTTAGAAACTGCCTGGAATAATAACTTTCAGATGTCTCAAATATGCACCACTTATCTATAACATCTAAATACAAATGTCTCCCTGCTGAGCAAGCCCGACACTGTTTACCTATTGTGTCCAAACCATTCCAGAGGGTTTGCTCGGGGTGGAGCGGAAGGCCCTATATCCACAGCTCCGACAGTGCTGTCAGTGTAATGTTTTTCAACTCCTCCTCACCTTTAGGTGATTGCAAAGGAAGAAACAGCCTAAGCCCGGGGGTGACAAGTGAAGAATGTCCCTGCATGCGCACTCCCCCCAACTCCCGCCCCCATACCAAGGGTAAAAGTGCACTGTGAGCCAGCCCTGTGCTCTCACAGAAGAGCTGATGCTCGTGCCGTTGGGACTCTGCCAGCCTGCTGTGAGATGATCCAAATGCTGAATCCCGCATGCCCCGGGCGTGCTGGGGCTGGGCAGAGTGGAGGCACTGTTGCTGGCTTGGAGGCCCTGGGCTCTTTCTCTGTGTGCAGACCTCAGTGGGACCTGTCAAATCTCATTGAACATTAGGGTCTGCAATTGGCTTGCGCCGTATGCTCCCCCCTGCTACAGCGTGCCGATGCCGTGTGCCACGCAGCTGGATGGCTCCGCTGTGCTGGATGTGGGTGCTCAGTGTGGCCCTCAAGGGGCTTCAGGGTGATGGGCTGTGGTGTGGGACTGCTCCTGCAGCTCGTCTGTGAGGAATCAGAGCAGGGATAGCTGAAAAGACCCTCCTCGCCTTGCTGCAGCTGACCTGTGGCTTATCATGGGGGAGACTGTGACTTCTGGGGGCTCTTCCAAAGGCATGGAGTGTCTCACACTCACACCTGAGAGTAGGTAGCTCCATCCCCACCGCTGGCATTGGATCCCAAAGGCCTCTGCAACCTAACAGTATATGCTACATAGCCTCCAAATTTCCTAATGCATCCTGGGGAACACCACACAGTGCTTGGGCTTTGCTTCCCCGGGGAACACAGAACACTCTTAGCTGGTGTGCACTGTCCTGATGCAGCCATCAAAGCTTAAATAAGGAGAAATGAGAAGCATTTAATGCATCTTTGTATCATCTTTGGTCCCTAGGTGAAGCCTGAGTTACAGCTCTTACTATGTATATCAGATCTATGCAAATGTTTTTTACATTCTTCCTGGGGCTCTTATCCCTTTGCTCTCAGTTAACTCCTCTTTACCTGTTGTCCAGCCCCTGCAGCAGTGCTGCTCTCTTTATATTATACCACAGCAGATTGTCTGGAATGTATGCATTCTGGGCATTGAAAATTGATGTTATATTATTTTTTTTATAAAAAGCATGGAAGTCAGCCTTTTAGGAGGGACCAGACATGGTACCAAATTGTTTTACATGGCTAGGGTCATGGAAGCAAGCCTTCACCCTTGTCCAGTTTGGGCAGCAGTCAGCAGTTAGCATGCATGTCCCGTCAGCAGCCACCCAGGGCTGTCACAAAGGAGCACTGCTGATCTTCTGCCTCTGTGGTCAGACTGAGCACATGATAGTGCTCTTCAGAAAAGCTGCAGTTAGTGAAGTGTGCATAGCATTGGCTGAGCTCAGAACATGGTTTGTTCTTCCGTTTTTTAAATTTTTTTGAAGTAGGCTGACTTGTAGATCAGAAATGGCTTGGAGACGAGTCCTGTAAAGGACTATAAAGCTTCCTCTCAGCCTGCACAGGAAACCAGATCAGTGAGGCTCAGTATCTGATGGCTTTCTTCACACACCACTCCTACTGCCATGCACATGAATATACAATCCAGTTTACTTTCTTGAAATGCCCAAATTGTGTTTCTGTTCTTCATGAAGTATTAATCTGTTTGGATGTAGTAAGCAAGGGTTTTCTGGTGATGTTGTTCCTGGATGCTCCTGGTGTGCAGGCATGTGGCTCCAGTGCCTGTTCAGCTTGCTGGAACTGCCCGTCCCACGCATTGGTCCAACAAGGTATTGCTCAGGGAGAAGCTTTGCCTGGGGAGCTGCATGGGCTCTGCCACACTCAGGAAATGAGCTGCTCTGAGGCCACCTTCCCACCATTCATCCTCCCACTTTGTGTAGTCAAGGGCTCCATCTTTTTGGGCTTGTCCTCACATACGCCAGTGTCAGATTGGTTGTGGTTGGCAATGAGAGCAGCATGCAGGACCCAGGGGGTCTCTGTCCCTCTGTCCTCAAGCTGGCTCCTCCTCCATGCTGATGTTTACACCAGTTCTTTCATCAGTATCTTGTCACCTCCTCAGCAGCTCTTCAGTGACTTTCCCACCATCACCCATGCCAGGCCTACCGCAAGTTAACACAGCAGAAAAAATTCATACATTTAACCTTTTTATCCACAGCTCTGCTGTGTATCTGCACTGCTTGTGTGTGACAGTTGAAAGCTACCTGTATCACACAGAATAACATATTTACCAGGCGTTCTCTGATAATGGTTTTCAGTTTGGCTATGTATGCCAGAAAATAATTTGCAGGTACTGGAGTTTTCTTCATACTGTTTGTTTTGTAAATTTGTACTGGTTATTTACTGCATGGACAGAGAGAAGGCTGTGATGCTGGATGCTGGTATTTCAGATATCTCCAGTGAGAGATGACCAGTGGTTTACTTTTTCCCAAGTGGCATCCCAAGGTGACAAGACAGAATGACAGATGGTGTTAGGTTGTACAAGAAGTACTGCTGGCCAAAAAGATATAAGAAGCTATTGTGAACCTGGGTGATCAGGTCCAGCCAGTCTCCATAAGGAGCCAGGGTGAGTTTGATTTATCAATGGTGGGAATTTTTTGCTATAATAAACTAAAGGTTCAAATCTGAATCAAATCTCATCTCCCCCAAAACTGCCAGCACACTCCGATCTGGTGTTTTGGGTACCTGAGCCCATTTTAAATGTTAGCTCAACCATCAAATGCTCACATTTCCCTTTAGCTGTTCAAAGTAAACAACCCAGCTATTGATCAGGAGTAGGCCCTGCTGGACTGATTTGGATAACATGCAAGTGAAGTGCAATGTGGTCCGAGCTTAACTTAGAACATCCAGAGGCCCCAAAGACGTTTTCTTCAGTCAGTCAAGCACGTTCTTCAGTCCCCGCTCTTCATACTGCTGTCCATGCCCAGTACTAGGAGAGGAGGGTTTGGGGGGGAGCCTGTGCTCCTGTTATTCCTGGCCCAGATGGAAACAGGGAGAAGCAGAAATATCATCAGGAAGCTTGCACTTTTGGAGCTCCTACCCCTGAGTCAATATGGATGCGGAGGAGAAAAGAATCTGCATACTTGGGCACATGTCCAGCTGCGCCCCATGACAGCCACACCTCTGCCTGGTGCTCACTGCGTGCATCCCTGTGTGCCCTGGCATTGCAGCACAGAGCACAGCAGCCTTCCAAAAGCACTTAATTTGTTCTGTATTTATTGTCTAAGTTTAGATAGCTGCTATACTGCTCTGCCAAGTGTTGTGAAAATTCCTTATTCCACTTTATATGTTTCTTGGAGTGTGAACTGAACATCCTTGGCCAGCTAGCACTGAGCAAGGTTTCACACTGGAACTAAAGATGCTGGTTTGCTGGTGGCTTCAAGACTTGGGGATGCACATGGGTTTCCTCTCTTGTCCATCTATTTTCACAGAAGCATCAGGAAGTTTTGCTTACTTAATCTCTAGTATTTATTGGGAAAAATGCCAGGAAATGTTATTTTTTAAAAAAACAAAGTTTAGTAGATTACAGTTGTTTTCATATTGTTGCCACTAGCTGGCTTTTCCCTATCCAGACTTCACTGGAAAATGTTGGAGGATTCCTGTGAAAGGCTCAGGCACCCAAAGAAATTGGGATATTTAATTGCAGTAGTGATGGGGACCTGTCAGGGGTGATCCTGGCTGCCTTCCTTGTAATTGCTGAGATCTGGAAGTGGGAGCTGGAAATCCCATAAGAATCTGGTTTCTTTAAGTACTTTGACCCTTTGGATTGGCTGTGGAGGCTCCTGGGATAGCAAAATTTATGCAAGACATTTTGCAGTGTCATCTCTTTTTTTTTTTTTTTTTTCTTCCAGTTTTAGGAAATGTTGAGGCTGGATGGAGTTCAGCAGGGTGTAATAAATGGTTCTCTTACATTTAATAACTGCTGCTGCTTTTTTCTGAGGCACGTTAGTTGCTTTACAAGGGGGAGGCAGGATAGTATCTGCTTTCTATCTGGTAGGACAGTGACCATTTTATTCACAGAATGGTCCGAATAAAGATAAATTACTGAATCTTGTAGAAATCTTGATGGTGAGACAACTGTACATGGCTTTTTGAAGCTCTCTATATAAATATTTACAGTGCTCTCTCTCTGTATGTATAAAAACAAACAAGAAGCCCCTAAATAAACACTGCACAAAGATCAGAAATATTACAGACTTTCACCATTTTCATGAAAAGCAAGGAGAAAGTAATATGTTAAATTGTTCAGACTTTTTTTCAGTTGTCTAGACAGTGCTATACTGAAATAACACAGTGTGTCTAGCTGCAAAGGGAATTCACTTAGGACTGTGGATCCCAGGCAGACAGCAAGGAGGAATTGTTAAAAAGCTTTGGAGAATGGTGAGAACAAGCTGTCCACTGACCACCTGAGCATTACATCTCAGGAGAGGTGCTGCAGCTGAGAGTGACTGTCAGCTGTCCCTATCACTTGGTGCCATCCTTGTCCCTGTGTCTGTGGGAGGAAAAAGGAGTTCTGCTGGGACCTTCAGCACGTGCAGAAAGTACAGCTGATGCAGGAGAACGGGCCATGTCTCTGCTTCTGTGAAAAATAGAGAATTATTCATATTAAAAGTAAAGTAAAACTGGGATGGCAGGAGTTTAGCACGTATAGGTCACAGATTCACAATATTTTAAGGATCTGAAAAAAGGAGAATAGTGAATTCATTGTTGTTTCTGTTGTCATGGGACAGTTCTCCAGGCCCTGTGCTTCCCTGTTGTTGCGCAACAAGGACAAGACGCAATTTCTGTGTAGAGAGAAGTGTGGCAGTTTCCTTGAACACTTAAAATACCTCTTGATTCCTTGCACTGGACATGCAGTGACATGTTTTTGTTCCTTTCATCCTCCCCCTTCGTCCTCCCTGCCTCCCTGGGCAGGAGACACCCAGCACTGCCAGCTGAGTCTTGGCAGAGCTGGAGCCACGTGGCTTCATACTCAGGTTTTCCCACCTGAGTGGCTCTTACAACAGGAGCAAGTGTGAAGACAAATATCTTCTTGCAGACTATGTCCTCTCTTCACCCTGCTCACCTTCAGGCATGGGATGAAACCTTTTCAGATGAACACATGCAATGCAGGGAGTGAAAATCAGAGCAGGACATGATGTGTTTGAATTTTAGGCATCCTAGAGTTGTGTAGATCTTACCTACTCTGTTTATTTTAAATGTGGGCACCATAACTCTGCCTAGCAGCACGAAGTCCATCACCTATTGCAAAATGATCCAGCAGGAGAATGTTCAAGTATGACCAGGGTAAACCTGCACGTTGGGAAGCATATTTGCAGCATTGTAGTATAGGATGGTAGATGCTGTCAGTGAAGAAGTACTTAAAAGCTGTGTCAGGCATCTCCTCTCTCTCTCTGTCAGTCAGCATCATCTTAACTGAGCAGCAAGCCCATGCTTTGTGTTTCACTTCGGGGCGGCAGGAGATACCTCTGTGTGTACCTGATAAAAGCAGAGATTGAGGTTTGAGTGTTTGAGACATTGGACATGAAGTGTCTGATGGTTTTACTTGGATGCTTAGATGGTGATGACAAATTTGGCCAATGTGGAAACTTCAAAGCAGAGAGCTGTCTGTGGAGGGAGAGTTGAACCCAGGATTTCCTCCAAAAGTAGGGAGTTAGAGTCCCCTGCAGCACTGGGAAGGCTCACAGGTATGTTGACAGCACTTCATGCTTGGCCACAAGAAGGCTGCTGAAACAGCAGGGATGGGGTGGATTGTAAGCAACTGTCAATGGTTACCAGGCAGGCTACAATTTATTTGAAGTCTTATAGGGCCATGTTTCGCACTTAAAACTGCACAGATTACTAGGAGAAGTTCAGCTGCTGGCTATTTGCTCCCTGGAGAAATGCTTAAAAGGGCCCTTTCTCCCTTTTAACACATAAAACATTTCAACATTTAACAAGGTGAGTGTGGGATCTGTCATTGAGTGCTCTGGGACCTCACTCCCCACAGACACCCAGGGGGTGGTCAGAGCATTGCTAGCTGCTTCCAGGAGGAGGACTCGAGTCACAGAACACAGAGATGAAACGATCTTTGAAGGCTTCGCGGGGAGGTCAAGGGACAGGAATAGAAACTGGAGAGTCTGACTTTCTGGTGCTTATTCTTAAGCACAACTAAAGCACAGCCTGTTCATGTCGTGCAGTTGATGACTACAGATGTGGAGATGTGGAAGAGCAGTGGGAGGGAAGCTTTGGGCAGGGGTGAGATCAGGAGGAGTGAGAGACAGGACAATGGGATGAGGTGGAAGCAGATGGTTGTGGGTATAGAGAGGAGGGAATCTTAACAGCAAAAGCAGAGGTAGAAACCCCACCAAAAGGGTTATTACAGAAAATACTGACTTCAGTCAGTTTGGAGAATCCATAAATTATTTTAGAGCATGCTCACGGGACAAGCCAACCAGTGTTTCTAATCTGGAATCGTGGCTAATGTTTTTAGCTGTTGACGTTTTCCAATCTATTGTGTAAATAGATGCTATTTTAACATTTTGGCAAAAGACTTCCTGGGAAAAGCCCAATTCCTTTACTTCTCTTCCAGGGTCCCATTGTCCGGGGTCTTATTTTTCCTTCCTGTTTCACATGAATGTGCAGAGCTTTGACAATTGCACTTTGTAGTCTTGAAATGTGAATGCCTTCCAAGGCTAGAAGGAATCTCTCAGTTTTTGAGATTGACCTTTGATTTCCAGTGACAGCCAGGATGGATTTCTGCAATTTTTCATGTTGCCTGGGGCCTGACATTGACTAATAGAACTGGATATTCAGCAGGAATGTCAGGAAACTCTCAGTGATGAGATTTATTCATGCTGTCCATGCATAGTTTCAGAACTATAGGGCTAAGTTCCTGTTTGGGGTGAGTGGAGCAGGGTTACAACAGGGGTGAACTTAGACCGTTGCTCCTAAAAGTACAGAGCAGCTCTTTCATTGAACTTCCCCCCAGATCCATCCCATCAACAGCAAGTGGTCTGTGCTGCTTCAAGTATTGCAATAATAAATGTAAAATCACATGTTTTGCTGTTGAAAACCAGAAGCAATCCCATTGCATTTTCCTTTTGTTTATCTTTCTTAAGAAAACAGTGGATTCTGCCTTCTTTTGCTGGAATGGTCCTTTGCTGGCTAGGAATTGCTAGCTGTAAAAAAAGGAAAAGTAGTAAGACTGTGTTTGAGAAAGGTTTCTGCAGAGCTTCTGTGCTGACCGAACGGGGGGGGCGCATGGGAGAGACAGCTCACAGGAACAGGGGGGCATCTGGGGAAGCTATTTTGCATCCTGGTTATGTTTTTATGGCTAACTGGGCTTGGTACCAGCATCCTTGTGACCCACTGCCTTCTCCCCTGGATGCCTGGGAAGACATTGGAGACCAGCACAGCTGCGCTACAGATACAGCTTCTTCAGGGAACCCAGTTCTGCTGGCTGTGCCACCAGAACAGAAGGGTGCCAAGTGTCCATGCCGTGCATGGTGTGTGACTTTCCATGGTCCAGCTTCATCTTTCCCAGTGGAGCATATGGGGGCTGCAGGGGAGAGGAGAGGGAACTTTTCTCTTCTGCAGTTAGTCAGAGATCTCTGAAGCCATTTGCAATTGTAGATAAATGGGGTAAATAGATGGAGCTTGTCCACAGAGCTCTGGTGATATAGTAGGACCTTGTTATGTTGGGGGTCCTATTTAAAAAGTCGTCTTTCAGATCACTAGCTCTCCATGAGTATAACCTCACGTGATCAAAACAAAACTGATTTTAATAATTGATTCACTCTTCCCTCTCTTCCATGTCTGGGGCAGGCACAGTTAATGAAACATTTCTTTTTTTCTCCTGTTTACTAATTAACCCTAATCAGGGAAGTCTGATTCTTATTTTTATATAAATTAAGCAGTATGTGAAAACAGTCCTCGTTTACCTTAGGTTTTATAAAAGACTATTGCTGTTTTTTACAAAGCACAGATTTTGGACTGAGCTTTATCTGACAATACTGTTTTCAATCCAGGATTGCTTTGAACCAGCCACTCATTCTCCTTTGTCCTCAAGGGCATCATGGTGGATTTCAAAGAAGTTGAAAATCATGTTTCCATCAACTTAAATACTCTCAGCATCCATTAGGAACCCCAGAATTGCTCATTCCTTGCAGAGCAGCTGATGGGATGTGTGAAATACTTGTCTTCTGTTCTCCCCTCTCTGTATCACCTGGCAGGCAGTGGCTGGGCTGTGGATGCTGAGCCGGGAGGGAAGATGTCCTGACTGGCCCTCTGTAGTAAAACCCAAAGGCAGTTCTAGTGCAGCACAATATTTTGCACCTCTTTGTAGTGCTGCATGACCTTCCCCTTTTTTCATGGGCTTTGGCACTGGGCATTCTCCTTGCCTGGAGAGCATCTCTACCTCAGGAGCCAGCCTGGAGGCTCAGCAGGAATGTCACTACAAAGGTATCAGCAAGCGTTTGCTTGGCTTTTTAAGTGACCCTTTCTGCCCCTTGGATCAGGATTTGACCCCCCTTCAGGCAGAACAAGAAACAAGCAGCCCCTTCTCCAGCATTCAAAGCAATGAGAGAATTTTAAATTTATTTAAAAATAAAGATATTCAGCTGACAATTCATTTGTGCATAAACATGCACTCACCAAAGAAAGATCCTTGGAGAAATTTAGCTGCTGAATCCTTGACCTACAAAGGACCCCCAGTATTGTATGCAATGTGCTTCTTTTTGTGGGTGAGATATTAAGAGCTTATTTATTTCTTAGAAAGTGGTTAACAATGTAAGTAAATTAGTGAGTTCCAAGGCCCTCTCTGAGCTGCCAGATGGTGGGAGGATGTTTATGGCCACTGTAAATAATTTCATAACTTAATACAAATACATTTTTAGAAATCAAGGGCTGGTGGCTGTATGTTTATGGTGCAGTTGAGGATTTATCAATTCCTCCAGAATATGAGAAAGAAAACAAACAGTATTTCAGATATTTAAAAAATTCATAGGAAAGAAAAACCCCAAAGGTTTTCTTCACTCATGGTGCTGTGGACTCAAGTCTGCATTACTTTGTCTTCGCTCTCGCAAGTCTCATCAAGTCAGTGAGATCAGAAAATGCTCAGCATCCTTCAGAACCCAGCCTATGTATTTTGAAGACTGCAAAGGCTGGGGCTTTAATGGTACAGACAGGTTTCCCCTGCACTGAATTTCTATTTGCAGATAACTGCTGCTGCTGCTGAATGACCTTTGCCAAGGTCAGCTTTAAATGACAGAAATTAGATCCTTCACAGTCAGCAGGGCAGATAGGTGGAGCAGCATAAGGGTTTTGCTTTATGTTGTTCCTAAAAGGTAATAAGGACTGAGCAGTACCTGTGGGTAGTGGCAGAAAGGTGGTTCTGGAGGGAAACCTGCTTCCCAGACAAAAACAGGACATAGAATGAAAATAGGGCTGGAAGGAATTTCCTTTCTGAGGCATGTGTGCAGTAAGGAATTGGAAATTGGTGAGGTGATATCAGAGAGTATGTGGGATGCTTGGTATGATTTTTGTGAAAAATTACAGTGCCTTGGGGAGGGACAGGCAGAAACGAAGTATTACAGATGCTTCAGTTGAGCTTCAGGACTATTTTCAGCCTTTTTGTGGATGGCAGCGGAGGGCCTTCAAATATCAGCAGAAGCTGTGGGCTGCTTCTGCCATGGTGTGCTGTGATGACTGCACATTCCCATGCTATGCTTTCCATAGCAACACATTTTCAGTGTAAAACCACAGAACCAGCTGAAGAGTTACGAGCATTTACATTCCCATGTGCATGGGGGAAAACTGATGATGATGCTGTGCTGCTGTGAGGCAGAAATAGTCCTTGCCTTAAGTTGCAGCCTAACCTGAGCTTTCAGTCTGGAGTTGAAATGTAGTTTGATGATGGGAGGTGCTTAGATAGATGCATTTACAGGTACTTTGTTCTGTTCTGGGGAAACGGTGACCCTTTTTTATTACCCAAGAAGTCCACTGAGAGGCACCTTGTTTTGGGGGCAGAAGACTTGACACGACAAGGCTGACACAGGCTAATAGTGCCCGTGTTAACTACAATTAATTTAGGGCAAAATAACTTTTTTTTTCAGTTTTGAGAAGGCAGTGAATCCTGATATGACCCTGCCCCACATCCAGCAGGCTGAGATTTGGGTGCTGTCATTGCAGCAGTGTCATTTTCTGCATTGAGTGTTGTCTGGTATCACCCTAGTCCTCTTCCTTGATGATGCTGGATATTCTGGCCTTCAATTTAGCTGCAGGGGCTGCAACATGCAGCAAAGGAAGGGCAGCTGTGCAGTGCAGAGGAGCTGGCAATGCACGGCCACAGACATGGCACTAAGATAGCCAGAGACATAAAGGGAAGGAGGCTACAGTGGCTAATCCTGGCTGTGCCTGGCTTCCTTTGAGTTGTTGCCCTCCTGCCAGTTTCTGGGAACAGTGGTATGTGTGCTGGTGATGGCTTTGAGGTGGTTTGGCAGGTATTGCAGTGGCAGAGCATCCTCTGAGTAAGTGTGTAGTTGCTGTTGAAGGCGCTGACTCCTGTGGTGCTGGGTCCTGCAGCTCTGCCTCCAGCTGCTCATGGAGCAGGCACACTCAGCAGGATGGCAAAAGCACAGAGACTGTGTCAGCATTCAAGTGCTTTTGCTGAATGACTGGGACTGCTGGGGAACAGACCGGTGACCTGGAAAACAAGGAAAGATTAAGAAATGTCAAATTTCTGGGGAGAAGAGGGTTTCCTGGAGGGCTGAGAGGTGGAGAAAGTAGACTCTGGAGTTTACTTGGAATGACTCATTTAAAATGGACTGTGAAACCCTGTTGTAGCACTGGTGCCTCTGGGAAGGGCCACCCTGATACCCTGAGCTGGGACTCACTTCCCAAAACTGGGTGCTGTCACATGGGTGGCATTTGGCAGGAGGACATGACTGTAGAAGTTACTATGTCCTCCGGGGGACAGAACTGGAGGATGGTGTCTTCTAATCCCCTGCCTTTGGGGAACTTCTTGCAGGGTTAATATAGCAGTGGATGGCATAAAACAGGTAAATGAGACACACTGTCCTTTCTGACTTGCACCCATAGGTATTACAGCTCACTGGGTTCCAGCCAAATCCACCATGTAGCAATGAACTGTTATCCTCAACTCTGCAGCAGCTTCACCTACAGTTAAAAAACCTGCTAACCCCATAGATGTTTTGATTGTAGTAGATCTAAAGTGAACTCAACAGCCATCCCGTTACATGCTTCCTTATTAAATGGATTGCTTCATTTTGCCCACAAAGATGTATTTTAAAAGTGCTGCAAGCCTCAGTCAAGAAGGAATTTGCATCACCTGAGCCTAGGAAACCATGGATGAACATGACAGCCTTAGCAGAGTTGAGTGAAATGCTTCTGGAAGGACAAAGCAGTGAAATGCAGTGGATAGCAAAGTTGTCATTTGCCACTGTTCTTGCAGATTCATGCCACGGTGGCAATCTCTGCTCATTTCTCTGCAGACAGGGCAGTTTTTCTGCTGTGGGCAGCTCTCCCTGCTGTTGATGTGGCAGAGCTGTCATGACAGCACCAGCAGCACAGGGTGGGTAAACCTCATCTCTCCCCAGTGGGATGCAGGGATTCAGGATGCACTTCACTGGCTGTTGACATGCCAGCAAATGGAGACAGGTTCTGTTCTCAGTGCTGTCAGTCTGGTCATCCTACTTGCAAAGTTTGTATGGCACGTTGGGTGGAGGGAGAAGGCTGCAGTAACTTGGAGTCTACATAACTCAGATTTCTCTTCACTGTTAAGTCCTGTTGCTCTCTGGACAAGTTCATGCCTACTCCAGCAGTCCTTATGAGCCCCGTGATTTCCTGGTGCCAATGCAGGGACTAAACGCTGCTCTGATTTCCCCCTAGGTGCCAGGCGCTGTTGGCGATGGTTGGTCTGCCCATTTTCCTTGCCTGCGGCGGGAGCAGTCTGGTGCCTGTGCATCACTGCGACCTAGCGGAGGGAACGACGCGTGGCCGGGGGATTTCATGGACCTGGCAGCTCCTCAGAAGGGCTGTTTAGCTCCAGGGTTGAGGGTTCAGTTTGCCTGGAGAGGCTGTGGAGCCCGTCCCAGCTGAGTGTCTGCAGCGTAACAGACCAGCAGGACGTGAACAAAAATGCATGGGGATGCAGAGCCCTTACAGTGCTTAATAGAAAGAATGGAAGAGCTGACAGGGTGTTTACACAGCATCTCACTGTCTTGTCCTGACCCTTTCTTCCCTGTGTTTATTGTACCCTCTTGCTGTGTTATGTCTAATTTGGGCCATAATCTCCCTCGGGATGGGATTTGCCATTTTAAACCGCCAGGCGCAAGGCACACCTAAGCCACCTTATAAATAATATTTCTGTGCAGAGGGAAACTTGACCCTGGGACATGAAGGAGTGCCTCTGTGCCTCTGACAACAGCTGTCCAGGTGCTTTGTGTCTCTTAAGGACACAGAGGGAAAGGGGCTGGTAACACAGCCTCAGTCTGGGCTGGAGCAGAGCACATACAGCTTTGTGGGCCTGTTCTGCACGTATCCACCAGCTTCCTCCTGAGCTTAAGTCATCTACACTCCTCTTTGGGATTTGATATGAAAAGGAGTTATAGAACAGCAATATAACCAATAGTAACCCTTTCTTCTCTGATTTAGTTATTAGGGTAATTAGAGCACATCATCTGCTTTTTATTCTCATCTAGCTTTCAGAAATGTACATTTTTTAGCTATGTATTCCCAGTACCATCCTGTGGCAGGCAAGACTGAATGCTAATGTGAATTATCCAGGTTTTTGCTCAGATTCCTTAGACTGAGAAAGACATCAGTGGTGCTGGTGATGACACTTCAGTTGATGTAAGCTCAGCAATATTTATTATGTAGCAAAGGTTTGATAGCTCTCTACAACAGTTCAGAGTATGTGCAGAATGATTAACAGTAGCATTCTCACCAAATATTGCTTTAAACTTTGATGCTGAAGGAGGCAGAAGCTGAAGAGAAGTAAGTCTATTATGGGATGAGATGTTTGGGAGAATCATCCCTATATTGGTTATCATCTTTCTAGCCCATATAGATCTCAGCAAGATACTTGCTAGAATTTGCTGTATTGGTTTTTTGTTGTTGTTGTTGCTCATAATACCCACTTCAGTCTTATCTGCAAAGCTAAGCTTGTTCACAACATTTGGGAGCTAAACTTTACCTTTTACAAAACATCAAAGAGTAGAGGGTTGATTAGGTAATTCCCAAACCAAAGAAGTACAGCATCAAGGGCTTGGGGAAATAGAAGGTAAAAGTAAAGGCATGGAAGTTTAACAGATTGAAATTGGACAAGTGGATGAATGGGCACTGGTACCCATTCCTAGACAAGCTGCTGCAAAAGCAAGACGTTATCAGCAGGTACGGAAGAAGTTTAGAGCATGTTGCAGTCAGAGAGAGCAACCTTTGACATAAGCTGAAATGTTAAATTCTGTGAGAATAGAATAGGACAGAAGAAGAAAGTTGCTGAGAAATGGCAGACATCTGTCACGGGAGTTTAATTTTACATCAAAGAAGAAAAGGAAAATCACCCTGCATAAAGTGAAGAGAGACAAAAATATACTGTATTTTTAGGTGCCTGTGTGTGGCCCACCTCTCAACCCTGACTTGAAAGGTCTCAGGGAGCAGTAATAGACACAAAGCAATTGCACAGTCAGACATCTCTCCAGTGCCATGCTTATGGCACTTCACTGGTGAGGTGTTTTTGCTGGGGAAGCTGTGAGATGCTCAGTGCCTGGTCAGTTTTAGGATCCAATTTCCCTGAAAGACCATCCTTTATCTCATCTCCAGGATGCCGGCAGGACCAGGCTTGTTTGTGCTTAGTGTCAGGTGGGGAAGGAAGACAAGAAGAGGAGGGAGAGGAAGAGGCATTCCTGTGGGAAGATGGAACATGGGGAGAGTAGAAACCTTTGGGAACCAAAGCCTTGGGCCCCTTTCCTTTGGGGTCTGGGGAAGGTTTGGCTACTGGGGCTGCAGCTGCATTTAGTATCATTTTGTATCAGCGTACTCTGGACTTTGTTCTCTGTGTGAATGCTGTGGCTTCAAGGTTGCACTGCCCTGACTGGCAACCAAAACTGTGGCCCTCTGGCTAATTCTTGTTTATACTTTAAATCTGCAGCTTTAGAATAGCCTTCTGTCTTTCTGTCTAAACCTTTTGAGGCCACATCAAATGATCTGTACATTTAAATTAGCTTTACTGAAAGACAAGGTGTTGAAGCTTTCCCTTGGGCAAGTGAGAGCGGAATTTGGCTTTTTGCTTGTTAAGGAGTTAGCTGAAGCTCTGGTAACAGCATTCAGCTCTTTAGTTCCTTTAGTTCAGAATATCAGAATAATACATAAAGAAATTACAAGCCTAATGGGCATTTGCCATGACAGAATATATGAAGAATGTACTGAAGAGATGATCTTTTCAATTATGTACCTTGGCAGAAGTGGGCATTGACTTTCTCTTTGATTCCCCTCAGTTTTGTCCAGCCATGGCAGCTAGAGTGACTACTTTAGTGTTACTGTTCCAGGGGATCTCCTTCGCTGTTCACACCACTGGCATGATGCAATGGGACAGCAATAGAAAGTGGAGTTTATCATAAGAACTTTTTTTTGTTTGACGTTGAATGTAGGCTTTAAGCCTTACCCTGTGCTCCTGATTTGGGACTACTGATACGCTTGTATGTTTGTCCTGTTGCCTTCAGTGGAATATAAATACTTTTTTAGATGAAGTGGATGTTTAAGTGCTGTCATGAAATGAAACAGACCTAAACACGTGCTGAACTTTTCTGAATTAGTGCAGACTGCAATAACTGTGCTATATTAAAACAAACTCATCAAACAAAGGCTTGATTTACTGTTTCCATGCATAACTGGGAGAATGCATCTTGCAGACCACACCAGCTCTGGAATAGGAGTGGGGTGTAGTGGCTGCACTGTTATTTTGTACACATGGAAAAGAAGTCAGAATTTTTTTGAGAGCTTCTTCACGCTGGATTCTGGGGTGGAAATTAAAAAAAAAAAAAAAAAAAGATATTAAAAGGAATTTTTAAAAAGGAAAATACATTGGATAAATAGCATTATATGCATTCTCTCAGATATAGTTGTTGGATCTTTAGGTAAGGAACCAGCTTAGAGAAGGAGAGATAATCTATAAACTTAATTAATCATGGCTGAAAAATTGAAAAACTTTTGGCAAACTCTAGCTGTTTTCTTTCACTATTTTCAAAAAAGTAAATTTCAATTTTGAATCTTTAAATATCATTTTAGTCTTGAAATTGACAGCAGTGATTTCCAAACAAGCCCCAGATATCAACTGGAGAAGTTCTCAGTCCAGTATTTACTTGCTTTTATAAAAAGCAGTAAGATAAACTGAGCACTTTGTTGCAGGTTAGACTGAAATACTGTATCTTTCCAATTTATTTTATTTTTTCTTAGGGCAGTTGACTATAGTATTACATAGTATCATTACCCTTCACAGGTTGTGTCTTGCGCATTTAGTTCTGGTTAGTGAAGTAGCTGTGGGGCAGCCAAATCCTTGTGATGTTCAGGCAGTTTATCATTTAGCAGTGCCTTTGGGATGCTTTGCCAAAAAGGACTGCAGCGAGCTCGGAAAGTTGATTGCCAGCAGCGTTTCTGGGTTTCCAAAGGAAAAGGGGGAAGACCCAGCGTTGTTAATTCAGTTCAGTAAGCAATGGTGCTGGATAAGATGCTGGACTTGGTGAGACCTTGGCAGGGATGACATGGTTGGTTGTGGGTTGAGTTCTCCCTGAGCAGCTGGCTGTAAAACAGTCAGTAATGGCAGGAGCCTCTTATGGGGAAATGTGAGGCGAAGTTGGAGAAGGAGTCATCATCTCCATGTCTTTATGAAAACACAAGGGAAAATGAAAGCAAGTGAAAAAGGATAAATGCAGGATACATAAATACCATGGGAGGGACAATGATGGGTAGAAAGGAGGAAGAAAGTACTTGTTTTGAAGAGAATTCCTGTCAGATGATTCAGGGGATGAAGGGATGTGTCTGATTTAGCTTGGGATCTGTCTGTGAGCACTGAGATGCTATGGAAACATTTGCACAGTAACACAGAGAGGAGTGGAAATAGAGTTGTTGGAGGCCCATAGCAATCTGCAACACGGTATATGAAGGTAAAGTTGTGGGATTAACACTGCATTCGGTGGTGAATTATGTTCGTACCTGAATAGGTGAGATAAGAGGGTCAAAATTTCTAGGAGGAAAGGAGGGTAAAAGGGATTATAGTGCCAGGAGTAATCAGTGGAGTCATTGGATATTAGAAAAGGGCTCTATGAAGTTATTAGACAACCAGGAATTGCAATTATTGCCATAATTTCCCATGAAGAAAAAAAAAAAAAAAGTTTCCTACAGAGAAATGTTCATCTTAAAGATCAGCAAGCATCAGGTAAAGTAACAACTGATAGTCTCCAGGAGCAGCTAGGTTCTTGCACAGGTAATTAAAACAAGTAATAAAAGACTTGCCAGCTGTACAAAGGATAAGAGAAAATAGACAGAAAAGATGGGGCACTCTACAGAGAGAGGCTGGACTGAGATTAAGATAATGTCAGAATGGACCTAAAGTGATGATTGTTCTGCTGTTCTTTTCTAGAGGGATAATAAGAGCTAATCATTGCAGGCCTGGGGAAATGGAGGTGGAAATCACTGCTTTGGGTTGGGAGTAAAGTTCAGAGACTTCAATGTGTGAGTGGGAAATAGATTAAGGAGTGAATAACAGGGATTAGGTGGTCTCCACAAAAGCCAAGGAGCATGATTTCTGCTCAAACTGTATTTCTCTGACTTTGTAGGGAGTTAGAAAACATCAAATGGAGCACTCATGAACACAATAAAGGGAATTAGACAAGGAGGTGCTGATATCCAGAGGTGACTGTGGCAGTGGTTAAGTACATCTTCAACCCAAAGGACATTTGTCAGGCTTCAAGACTGCTGGCTGGGGAGGATGAGTTTACCCCAAATGAAAAGACTTCCTGAACAAACCCAAGATGTGTTGTTTGTAACACAGATGTTGCTAGCACCCTGCAGACTCTCTCTGAGCATCAGCTTTTCTGGAAAAGAAAACAAATCCACAACTCTTAACACACATATGGAAGTTTGTTCTTCATAATATACTGTCAGACTCTTTCAGAACATTCATATTTGCTAAAGAAAACAGTAATTTATTTCGATTTTATGAGGCTGGTTATGCTCTTTGTACCATTTCATATAAGCAAATCAACTTTTCATGCTTACAGATGTTAGGCAGAATTGTATGAATGCTTGTTGTGAACCAGACTGGTTCAAAGCACTTTATTAGATAGTACATGTCCCAAAACTACAATTTATTAGTCAGTACTCAACCTTTGTACTGTCAACTATAGTCTTATTCATTCATGAGATTGTATGCTTTCATTCCTTACATCATACTGAAGAATAAGCAGATGATCAGTAAAATTACTAAGATGGCCTGGGAACCACATTTGTTCACTCTGGTTTAAGAAAACATCTGCAGTTCCCTAAATTTTGGGGAAATCGGTTTGTATTTTTTCTTTCTGAATATTTCATCTTGAAGGTTGGTCTGTGTGCTCCCTGCTCTCACTTGGAGGCTTGCAGTCCATGAGCTCGCATTCTTTTAGAATCTAGATATTTGTTTGTTTCATTTGTTTATTTCTGATTTATTTTGCTGTCATATTTTATCTGTACAGCATTGACAATGCATGACAAGGAATCCGTGATAATCCCAGTAATCCAAGGGAGGATATTTATATCTTTACAAAAGTATTCTGAACAGATCCCATGGGTTTCTTGAGATTCATCTGTCAGGACACCAGCTGCTCTGTGCCTAATGGTACAAAGGCACCATTCCCTCAAAGCAGGATTTGGTGCTAAATGGCCCCAGGAAGCCACCAGATTTGCACAATAAATGTATCAAACATCTAGCAGTTGACAACAGCAAAGGACTAAGTTTATTCTCTTCCATCCCATTTTTTATCAGTTCTCCAAAACTGAATTATGCAAACCAAATAGTTTTAGTTCTCAAATCTCTCCAAAATGCCTGGAAATAAATGTTGATTTTTAGCCAAGCAAATGCAAAGCAAAGCACAGTCCAGTGCTTTAAGGATCATTATTTCCAGTGCTTAATGATCATTAAGAAATGTTGATTTCCACTCATTTCTGTTGAAGTGGTGGATGTTTGTAGCCTTGCAGTTGTTTCCACAAAGGTGGTGGTCTGCCTTCTTTTGTAACGCAGCTTTAAATTCTGGTGACAATTTTTAGTGTAGACATGAATGATTTATCCTACAGATGAATTCCAGCTTTGGGCTCTTTATGAACCTTCACTTGGACTTTGACTTCTGCCTCTTTGTTAGAGCACACATTTTCTCAAACGCTTTCAACAATATTGGAGGTATCTTGTCAGAAAGCTGATTTGGATTGTGTTGGTCACAGGCAAACAATGCACTCTGCTTTAAGTATCTGCCATGGCTGTTATGAAATGTCAGTTAGCTTACCTTCTAGACTGCAATGAGTAGGAAGACAAAATTTGCATGTAGCCATGGTTTAACCATGTGAATGTGGATGAAATGTATGTTTGCTCTCACTGACTGTGTGGTGATATCAATACTGTGTTGGTAAAGGAGAAATTCTTGGACAGTTGTTTCCATACTTACCGTTGGTATCCCATAATGGATGAAAAGTCTCAAGTAGGTTGAATTTTGAGGTGAGAGGAGCATTCTACACATGGAAGCAGAGGAGCAGCAGGTAGAGAATCAGGCACTGAATTAAGAGTTAGGAAATGAGAGGGTGCACCATGGAAAACTAGGTGGTTTTGTTGTGCACTGGGCTAAACTCAAAGAGGTTTCACTTAAGAGCTCTGCCAGAGGAGTCATCTGTTCTTTTGGATGGTTTACACCATCCTGTGGTTTCCAGTCTATAAAATAAAAACATTAATTCTTTTTGCCTCCCACTCACCATTTATATATCCTTTCTGTTTATGTGGTGATGTCTCCTCCTGCAGAGCCCAGCAGCTGAGTCCTGATCTCAAATGCTGTTTGCCCCTGAGGAGATTTTACTATCTTTTAAAGAGCAGCCTGGGCATCTTACATATGTAACTGGTGCAAGTGACATTGTCTGTTGATGTAGTTTTGCATGTATTCCTGTAAATCAGTGTAAAAAGAGATGAGCCAGAGCAGTGAGAGCAGAAGGAAGCAGCTTTATTTGAAATGGAATATTTATACTGTTAATGAAATAGAGACATGCACGTATGCAGGTATTGTATAAATAGGTATTTACTGAACTAATGTCCTTAATTTGATGTGGGTGTTTTCAAGGAGAAGGAATGGTCAATCTGAGGCAATAACTCATGCAGTTTGATTTCTCATTGTTCATAAAGGGAAATGCACTTGATAGAGTTGAATTCCTAATATAATGCAAAGGAGGTTTTTAGTCTGAATCATTCCTTTGAGGATTTTTAAACATTTGCCTTCCACATGCTACAATAATCCTCTGAAAGTGGCTTCATTGTATGATCTGAGAAGCTGCATTCTGGCGCCTGATGGTTTATGAGAAATAAACATAATGGAGTGGTCTCAGATCATATAAATTCAAGGTTTAACAGTAATAAGCAGGGAGGGGAGGGTTAAACCTGTATGCAACATCACAGCAGAAGCATCTGCCCAGGAGCAAGGGTCTTTGCAGCGTTATGCTGAGTGTGGCAGAGCCCAGCCTCCTCTGCAGACCTCACATGGAGAGTACAAGTTGCAGTAAACCAAATAGTTTTACGAGTGTCTGCTCAGACACATTGCCAGCAGGCAAGAACACTTTGGACGTGCTCTGCGAGTGGAGCTTTGCCTCTTTATGACTGTGAGCGTGGCCTTGGCTTTCTTCACTTCTCAATTTTTCTCCTGTGTTTATTTTAGGTAAGGGCAATTTTTTATTCTCCTGTTTGCTTAGCTCCTCCTGCTACAATAAGCATACACATGGCAGAGGTCAAGAGAGCCTAGAGTAGAGCATCTCACGGTGGTGAGGACATCTTTAACACCATCAGTACAGCAGGCTGCATGAAGTTCTGCTTCCAGTGGGCCTTTAATTTGGCTGTATTTTGAACCCAGGGCCACATAGCAGTTCTTCTTTTCCCAGACCCAGTCACAGGTGCTATTCTTTCTAATGGAGGTGATGATGTAGACTGTGTGCCATACACACATCAGGCAAGCTGGTAGCTGAAGGGATTTTGGAACATATATTGTTCCTTGCCCCCAGTTCCATTGATCTTAATCCTTATTTTAGGAGGGATAAGTGAGAATACAAGTTGCTTCAATTTTACCAAATATTCAGTCTTACAGTGGCTTTGAAGTACATAATAAATGGAGCTATAAATAATATAGAGAAATTGTTCTGATGACTTCTCCATTGAAGCATGGCAGTTCTCCAGCAGTATACCTCAGCTTCTAAGACAGAGTCAGCAAGGGGGGAAAGATTGCCACAGCATGACATGGGAAGAGTTCACAAGGCAGGCAGCTGAACTGGGATTAGCATCTGTATCTGCACTCTCACGATGGGGACTATGAGGCTGTGAGTGACAGAAGGTTTCCAGAAGCATGGGTTTATTTCTTGTCTTATGACTGGTCACTTTTCCCTATTGCTTTTGAGTGACATGTTATTTTATGGCATGGTACATCTGCCTCATATTTCAAATTCATCGTCCTACAATGTCAATGTCTTGCCAAGCTGCATAAGTCTACTGTAGGCCATGGAGGAGATATTGCAAGATTCCAGGTGTTGGAAGGCCAGCTGTCCTCCATGCATAACCCCTTGTGATAGGTAGTGCTGATCATGGGAAAAGGAGCCTTCATCTGCATTCCTGAGTAGGAATGGAGTCCCTCCAGTGTGGTGGGATTAATACAGTATACTTTCTTTTGCTGTCGTACATTTACATATAATATTCTTGTAGTGGCCACTGACTTCAGTATGTCTTTTAGTAGCTTAGCACCTCTGAGGTTCCTTGGACTCAGAAATTATAGAATGAGCAGCAGTACTCACTAAAAAGACTATTATCCCATGAAGTGAGGGATTAAGAGAAGGAAAATGCACTTGTGAAGAAGTAAAGCAAAGAACACAAGGAAAGAAAAACATGAGGCTCTGCACAGTAAAGGAGGGAGCATGCCAGCCAAGTTCCGACCTTAACAATTTTTTACTCTTTGCTTAGTAGCTGAGGACAGAAATGTTCTTCAAATGCAAAGAATTGCTAGATTGACTTCTCAGTACTTCTGTCTCCCGGGAGGGAAGATCATTAGTAATGGGATAGATTCTTAGGTTATTGCTCCGATTCCCCAAATGTGAAATTACTTTTTGTAGTAGTAAGTCTCAAGATTGATTTGTTTATACTAGGTCTTCCTTCCATAGCTCATTCTGGAGAGTGGTCACAGCCCTCATACTCTGAAGAAATACAGTGTTTGTGAGGCCATAGAATTGCACCAATCTCAGAAAATTTTTCAAGAGGAAGAGACCTGTGTCCTTAGACCCTGCAGTTAAATATTGGACTCTGCAGGTTTCCAGCATGTGTGTGCATGTATGCTGAGTTTGCTCTGCTTTCTCAGATCCTTTACAGGTGTGTGAATACTGGCTGCTCATGACCTTGGCAAGTCAAGCCTTCAGGCAGTGACAGATAGAACTGTAAAAGGAGGAAGGAAATAATGATTTGACAGCCTGACATCAGCACATCTCCTTCGGGGTTGTGTGGGGCTGATTTGATCTGTGCATGCTGGTGGATAGAAATGTGTTTGTGTTTGGATGGACATTATTAAGTGTGCATGTGTGTGATATCTATAATAAATATGAATTATGCATATTATACACGTTTAAGGAAATAGATGGATTTAAGGAGGCAAGATTTGACAGTGGTTCACAAAAAAAGGTGATAGTGAAATATTTCTGATCTGGTTGTGAAATACTTCTGGAAGCAGTGATTACAGCTGTATCTGGCTGCTCATCAGCTCCTTGTCAGTGCTGTTTTAAAGTGTCCCTGCAGTTGCATTGAGCCTGCATGATGCAGGAGGCTCTTTCATGCCTTCTGAATGGGAAAGCAGAGAGCTTTGAAGCCTCTGGTCTGAGGAAGATACTTCAAGTTAATTTTCTGTGTATGGAATCAGCTGCCGAAAAGCTAAATTTTGCAGATAAACCCCACTAAAGAGGAGAAAACAGAAGAGTGAACTGCTTAAGTGCCTTTCATTTCTACTTTGCCAAATGAATTACTCCTGATTACTTTTGTTATTAAATAAGTCCAGAAAAAGATACAAATGGATTTGTGAAGCTAGGCATCCTTTACAGAAGTTCAGTATATCAGATTCTCCAACTGATGAGCAGAAAATGAGTATTTAGTAGAAATCCTTTCTGCTTTGGCTATGTCTTTATTACCACAGGTATCAAAGGGTGTTAGGGGTTGGAAGGGACCTTGAAGATCTTTGAGTCCAACCCCCAGTATTGCTACCAGAAATTGTAAGTCTCTAAATCCAGAATTACCATCATTAACTGCACTGATGCAGAGCTCAGACAAACTTCTCTGGAAAGCTACCTGGGCAGCCAGCATGCATCAAGCTTCCATGGTCACAGCCAGCTTGCTGGTAGTACCCCAACCAGCTGGGTTAAAGCTTGCTCTGGTGACTCGGTGAGAACTATGGTCTTCACTCCAAGTCCATATATTCTCACCTGAGGGGGTCTCTTGCGCCAGTTGACCTTTCCCAAAGAAACACTGTCAACTGCCTTATACAGGAAATTTTGTAACCTTGAATATTTAATAAGAAGGGATGACTTCTAAATTCTTCAGGCTGAAGCCAGGTGGTCTCCTTGGTAATGGGCTGTTGGACCAATTTTGTATTTTACAGTCTCATCACATAAAGTCATGCTGTCTTTTTGATGTGTGCTACACATTTCTCTCTGCAAATATAAATGTCTGAACACTCCTACATGGAGAGTCCTTCCTTTGTAGGCATTAAAGGTCGGTTGTAAATGTTCTGTGGGCGTAAGGCTGCATTATGGGCCACTCCAGCATGAACAGCTCGGTCTGCGTTAAAAAAGTGACAACTGAAGCTTTAGTGGAAGAAAATAACTCATTGCTGGGCATATTCTAATGAAAGAAACTGCTCAAAGTCACCTCATTTGTTTCACACTTCACCAGAATTGTTCTTTCATAGCCCTTCACTGCTATTGGTTATTCTGGGTAAATGGTATTCCACATCTCTTCCAATTTACCTACCACCCCAAAAGACAAATCCCACTTTTGTTTTACTCTATATTTAATGGTAGTGTGGTGGTTTTGTTTTTGTTTTGGTTTCTTTTTTTTCCTTGGCTGGGTATTTTGTGATTTATGAAAACATAAAGCCCTGGAGCAGGCAAGCATCTCTCAGACTCACATCTCTAAATTTTCACATACTTCATATACCAGTAAACTGCAATCCTTTCTTCCATGGGTATTTGCAAACATTCATGAACTGTGTCTTGTAGTCAATCCCATATGCTTGAGACATCTTATCCTTTAAGTGGCACAGCATCTGAGCTACCAATAGATTTAAGTAAAACAGTTGGATGTGTATGTAACTCTGGTTTGCTGTTTCTGCCATGTGTCTTGTCTGCAGAACGCCATCTCTCTTAACCTCTTTTCAGATGGAAAAGAGATATTTTGTCCAGCAGCCAAAGGGAAATACAAGCATCCTGGTGGAAAACAAGCTGTTTCAAAACCCTGGCTGCAAGCTACTCACACATCACAGTTGTCAGCCAGGCTGCACATGCATAGTTACAGGGAATAAAATAGAGAGGACCTTCTGTTCCTATTCAGAAAGGTTTCTCTCCATTCTCCTACACCAAAGGATCATCAACAGCTGCCAGTATTAATTTATTCTCCTATGTAGGTTTCCAATCAAAGGAGGATAAAATAAATCTAATTCTGTCCAGCAGGAGAGCTTGCAATGCAAATGCTAGCCCATATATTACAAAGCATTAATGTGACCCAGTTCTAGATTACTTGGGGTAATTTCTGATTTTATTTATTCCTCCTTTTCTGTAATTAACTTCTGGGAAGAGAAGCTGAAATATCAGTATGGGGAAAATCAAATATGAGAAACAAAGCCCATTTTTATTCTGAGACTGTGTTGCCCTTGTAATAGCAGTTTATTTAAAGAGGAGCCTGGAATAATCCAGTTTAAGCAAAGCAAAGAGCTCTACCGAAGCCAAACTGTGTGTGGGTGTGCTCTTGACAGGGGTCCCAGAAGAGGAGGCCAGGAAAGGCTGTTAGTCAGACCACAGATATTGCAGGAGATTTGATTATTCAGTAGCTGGCATTTTTCCTTGACTTACCAGTACAGAGCTGCTACTCTGGGTTCATCCCATTGGGAAAATCCTCAGATAACCTGAGGTCCCACTCTTTTGTTATCATAAAAGAAAATCTCAAGGATGCATGGCTGGAAGAGGTGCCCACTGCAAGGGCCTAGCAGGAACAGGACTCTGCTCCTCTGCCTTCCGTTGTTCCACCTTGTGCTGCGTTTGTGGCAGGTCCGAGGCTGGGGTCTAGTGGTGCTGCTTTGTGCCACCTGTGGCGGATTGCGTTATATGAGGTGGTCCCACTTCATACTGTTTGGACCCAGGCTTGAAGCCACAACAGTCTTGAGGCATAGTTCCTGCAGAGGAACAGTCAGTATGTGTCATAGTGTATTACAATGGTTGCAGAGAATTACCACATGCTCAATTTTCTCACAGTGAATAGTCCCTTGATGCTACAGGCTTCTCAGAGTTCAGAAAGTCAGGCATAAGTACAAATCTTTGCGTTACCTCAGCTTACTTCTATAAACTGTTTGAATTTTTCTTTTTTTCCTGAGTATATTGCTCTTGAAAAGTTCTGTGGCAATGACTTAGCTAAGTTAAATAAAAGTAATGTAGGCATTAAAAGCGTGTTCCTTAGAAAAAGAATCAAATAAATTGATGATTAGCTCTTGAAACAGCAGGTGAGACTAACAGAGAGGGTAAGGTACAGTTCTGTTTCAACTGATGGATTTGAATGTGTAAGCATCATCTTTCTTTGTTATATATCTGTGGATTTGATTTTTAATTATTTGGCTTGGAGATAATAAGTGATTTTATGTTATTTATAGAAAGCTGCATATTCCCAAGGTCTGCCCTGTGAAATTCATATCTGTACTGGTTTCCAGTGAGCACCAGAACACTAATGATTAATTATATACAGAAGTATTAGTTAAATTTTGTATGATATGATGTTAAATAAATTAGAACTGAACTTAGCATTTGTTTTAAAATAAAAAAAATCTGTAGTTAGATATTTATTTCCTAGAGCTATGAGAATTACTGAAGACAATAAAGAAGGCATGAAAACATGGAGCCTGTATAGATATTGATTGGTATGATCAGGGTACATTTCAGATATTTACCTCCTTTCCAACAGAAGTCTCCCCTGGTCAATTATTTCTATCGATTTTGAGTCTGCTGGCTCAGAAGTTGAAAGTGTTGAAGACGGTGTGAAAGTACAAGAACAGCAATTGATTGCACATACATTTTATGATGCTCTGCTTCCATGTGTTAAAAGTGAAAAATTTTTAATGGCAGAAGGTCTCTGATTTTTCCTTTTAAATGTATCAATCAAACTGATAGTGATTTGCAAACCCTCAGACATTTTCATTTTCTCTGAAGTGACCCTGTTTCGTTGGTTTTTTCTCTGTCCCTGCAGACAGTGAAATCATTCCTCCTGACTGCCTGCGGCCCCGCTCCTTCACTGCGATCCGCCGGCCCTCGCTGCGGCGGGACACGGAGGACACACGCCTCTCAGTCAGCCTGTGTGACCTCAACCTGCAGGAGGAGACCTTCCATGTGACGGCAACCACGTGTCCCATCCCGCAAAACTCCCTCAACTCTCAGCACTCCCACCTCCTCCCTTCCCAGCTGGAGAGTGACCTCCGTTTCCACCACCTCCGGGGACCCCATGTCAAAATCCTTGATGACCAAACCGTGGCCCGTCTGGAGCACGCCCGGGAAGAGAGGACTTTGGTTTTCACCAGCAGACCCCTTCAAATTAATGAAACAATTTTTGTCAAAATCAACAAATCCAACACCGTGCGTACAGGGACACTGTCCTATGGGGTGACATCCTGCGACCCCAGCACCTTGCGCCTCAGTGAACTCCCCTATAACCCTGAGTCCTTGGTCGACCGAAAAGAGTTCTGGGCCATCTGCCGTGTTGTGGTGCCCCTCCAGAGTGGAGACATCCTGGGGTTTATGGTGAATTCGGATGGTGAGCTGCATTTGAGTCACAACGGTGCCAGCACTGGCATGCAGGTCTGCGTGGACTGTTCTCAGCCCCTCTGGATGTTCTTCGTTTTACATGGTGCAGTCATGCAAATTCGATTGTTGGGTATGTTGGCCCCCCTTTTTCCAAACCACATGAAGAAGAAGGCAAGGGGGGTGGGTACATCACAAGGGAAGGGTGGAGGGAATGAATGGCTCCCTCCATGCTCTAGGATCAATTTTTGCTTTTATAAAAGTAGAAAAATATATACAAAAGCAAATATGTAGCACATGGATATGAGTTATAAGACCTACCTTTTTACACTTCTCTAGCATCCTTCACTTGATCATCTCAAAGCTCTTTTCAGATAATGAATTAAGCCTCAGAAGCATCCTTTAAAGTGCAAATGAGTCACCACTGACCTAGGAGAAGCAAGGAAGGGGAGGAAAGATGCTTTGGGCTGAGCTAATGTAGGGCATAGCCTCCAGGACTTTTCTGTGTATTAGCTATCTGGCATCACTGATTCCCAAAGAGAGCAGTCACCTGTCTTTCCCCAGATGCATATGTGAGAGACAGGCTGGCAGGCAGAGAGGAAGCCTTGTGCCTCAAGATCCTCAAGGTGCACAGAGTATTGAACTGACCAGCGCAGCAGCAGAGGGGTTTCCTTGTCCTCTAGCCCTGTGCAAGGCAGTGTAGCTCATACCGCTTGATGGACCTCTGAAGAATTGGCCTCTTTCTCTTGATGGTTTTGCTTTGTTTTTAAGCTCTGTTAACTGAAGTACTCAATTTAAATGTTGAAGTCATGTTTTGAAGGTGTGGAGGGAAAAGCTTTGAAATAGCATTTGCTCCAGTTCCAAGTTACTTTTCTGTGTGTGCAAGTGCATTGGACACAAGCGTAGGATGTGTTTAGCCATGAATTTGTACCACGTCACGGTTCTGCCGGTGGCACTGTCTGGTACTCTTCTAACTGGAGATTATTTTAAAATGTTTGTTACTTGTTTATACAGTTATCTTCATACAACTTTAAATATACGTATACTCTTTTTGCTTCAAATCCTCATTATTAAAATGCTTCTCTTATGCAACAGGAAAAAAAAAAGCCAAACACCTAAAACAAAGCTAAAATCCAACCAACACCTCTTTTTTTTAGGATTTGAAGATAAATTGTGGTGAACACAGATGTGTTGCAGAGTCCAGTTCACCTTAATCACAGTATGAAGTGCCCTGTGTAATTTGTTTAAGGTTGACCATAGGTTTATGCAGTGAGTGGTTTGTAGCTGTTAAAGGCTCACAGATGACAAATGAGATACTGAAGTTTATTTTCAGGAGCCCAAGACTCAATACCTGATAATTCAGCCTGATTCCATTTATTGTGGGTACTGTACATAATACATGGCAATCTGATCTCCACCAACATGTCATTGTGATAATGGTAGGTGAAATCAAACAGATCCTGGTAAAGTAGGAGATTTAAATTCTCCTGTATATATTAGGAGGAAAACATCATCAGGTCCTTGAGTTGCTGGTAAAACTAAGTCATCAACCAGTGCTTCCTTTCATATGCGATCACTAATTCTGGCAGTTTTGCACAGAGTTAATAGCTTCCTTAAAATGGGTCCTGAAACAGGGCAGTGAGGATGTGTCTCATCAGAGGGACAGAATCATGTCCTGATACAGAATTCAACAGAACACAGACTTGAGCTTCCACATCCCAAGCAAACCTCTTGCTGGGCTGACCCTGTGTGTGTCCTCACTACCTGCTCATGAGTTCAGCCCAAACCAGTCCACTCCTAGTGTATGTTTTAGATAAATCTGTGTTGGGATACATAACATGAAATCTGCTGAGTTGGAAAACTCACTATCTGTATTTGTGAGCACATAACAGACTTTTCTTGTCTCAGTTGATGGAAGAGCAGCTGAAAATGGGCTACTGTTCTTAAGTGAGATATAAGTGAAAAGAAATGGACTTACTGACCTTGTTTCTTTAAAGGAAAGGGTGGACCCTGCTGAGTGTACAGCTTTATTCATGACAGCTTGGACAGCAAGCTGCTATCTCCCACTTAAAAGCTATGAAATTGAAGCTTGCCTGTAATCTTTCACAGGTGTTAAAATACAAACAGAGCTTTTCAAACTGCAACAATGCTGGAAGCAGTACAGTCCCAGTGTCAGTGCAATATCGTTACAGTGTGAGTGCCCACAGAAGGGCACTGATGTCCCAACACTGCACATCTCTGCAACTGCAGTAATTATATGGATCAGCAATGTCCTGACAGAAGGCAAAGAAAATAATGAACTCCCATCTCTAGCTTTTGCAATGTTATTAGGGAAGTGATGTGCACTGTTTGCACTGCAGTGGAACAGATTATGGTGCTTGCCCTAATATCTGTCATTTTAATATTAGAAAATGTAAGAAGAATATAAAGCATTCATCTTTCTAATGACAAGCTCCATCTTCAGTACGCAAACAAGAGCAATTTTGAGCGATCTGTTTTTTGTAGTTTGAGCTTTATATCGCAGGAGAAGACATGCTTATAGTCATCTATTTCTAGTTTTTATAGAAAAAAATCCTTGAAAGAAATGAGACACAAATACTTCAAGAGGCATAATTGTACCAAACCTATCTTAAATAGCAGATGTCATTCTATTTCTGGGGACATACTATTATTAGATTAATCAAAGCAATGTTATGTAGTGTTAGGGGAACATCAGCACTACAGCCAACTATAAAATGAAATAAAAGTTGCTGGGTTTGCTTCTCTTCCAGCTTTTCTGTATATGTTTGGAGGATGGAGAATATGGAGAGAAGCAATGCCATTCTTGCACCTAGAGAGGGTATGGATCACTGGATACCACATTTCACTCCTTAAGATTAGTTCTTTGGTCTTGACCAAGCTCAGGTCTCTCCAGGCTTGTGACTTTACCATAGAAGCTGACATTTGCTGACTGCAGTTGCTCCAGAACACTGGAGACACAACAGTGATTTCCTAATCTAAATACTGGGGAAGACCATGATGGTCTTACAGGACTCTATAAGAGAGGATGGCAGTGCTGGGTTGGTTTGAAACTAAAGAATTCTGACTTCTGTTTCTGTCTTACCAATCTGGCATCATATACTGGCAATATATTTGCTGTAGGAGAAAATAAAAATCAGAAAATAAAGACCACAATAGAATCACTATTTTTGTTTATGTCACCCCAGAAAAGGGAAAAGAAATGAAACTCAAGCACCAGTAAAACACAGTGAGAGGCCACAGTTACCTGTAGGGGGAGATGGAAGGATGTTGATTCTTTGCAAGGAAAAGGTTAAAAGACAACTTTACCAACACGGAGGGAAGATAAATGAAAGAGAAGGGCACTTTAATGTAGCAGAAAATAGCATAAAAAATATCAAGCTGATGGAAAATTAATGGATACAAATTTAAATTAAACATAAGTGAGGGTAATTAACTACTGGAACCAGCTATTGAGGAAGGCAATGGATCTTTTTGGCAGGACTGGAAGCCCTTCTAAATACTTTATATGTAATATACTGGTACTAATTTGCAAATTCTGTGGATTATGCACATAAAGACAACCAAACAAAAACCCAGATCACTGGGCATGTAGAAGTGAATCAGTCTTTACATATGCTTTAGGAGTTCCATTTGTTCAGGCTTGGGTTGTTTTGTTTTGGTTTTTTTTCCAGGCATCATTCCTGTACATTTGACAAAACCAGCCTATTAAATTTGATTTACTGCTTTCAGCTTTTGCTGGGAAGCATTTCAGCTCTCACACAATTTTATTGACAGCTCTGAAATGTTGAAATGAGCCAGTCTAGATACATTGGTCTGGTTTTGGTCTAGTTTTGGTGGTGTAATTTCATTTATAAAGTTAAATTGCTTGACCCCCATGAGGTTTTAAAATGTATGACTCACGTCTGGAGGAGCTATCATAGCAATGCATTTATATATTTTGTATTTGGGTATCCAAATGGTTGGGGATATTCTTTCATTTTCTTTTGTCTCAGAGTGAATCACCAGCATGTAAAACATATTCTTTTGTCTCTCTCTCTCTTTTTTTTTTTTTTTTTTTTTTTTCTGGTGTGGTCTCCCTTGTGAATTTCATCCTTTCCAGTAATATTGAAGTTTTCTTCTGAGCAATGAAATAACATATTCCATCACCAGTCATGCTAATGAAGCTGAGTTTCCAATGTCTCTCTGTCCTTTCTATCCATGCACTTCAATAACGCCAGCCCCACCAGAACAGCTGCACAGTATTGCAGCTCTTTAGATGTCTTCTAATGCTGGCTAAGAGCCAGCATTAATCTTGGGTAAAAGAAAAACAAACAACCTAAGAGCCAGCAGTTGGTGTGGGTAAGTCTGTATTCACATCTATGTGGGATAATTGCAGAGTGTGTGGGATAAACTCTCCTACCTCCTTTACCATGGGCATATGAGTTGGGGCTCCTACTTAGCTGCCCATTGCAAAATATTTAGAAATCGGTTGTTGATGAGGGTTCCATCCTTCTTTCAGAATTTCTTGAAATTGGTCAGTGGGCTCAAAACTGAGGGAACGAGGAGGAATGAGGTGATCAGGGACTTGCAGACTGAACAACTATGAATCCTTGGTTCCTTGGGATCTCTGACAACAGCAGTTGGCAAAGGACCAAACTGGGAGTTGGTTCAGCAGAGTACTGTGGGACAAAAGGTGCTGGCAAAGGGCTGTTTAAGTCAACAGTGAAATCTGATCTGAAGCAGTCTCACTGCCAGTGTATAGAGGAAAACTGCAGTCAATCCCATTACAGGCAAACTTACTCAAAGCTGTGCCCATTAGGACTTCTACTGGTGGTTAAGCTTCGCAGCCCTAGTAGTGCTGTCCATGTTGCATAGAGCCCTTACCCTGAGGAACCAACTGAAAAGTTGCAGTTTCATGGGTGAACAGAATAGTGTCTTGCTTAGGTGACATGGAGCAATGGTTTACCAGTGGAAGTTACTTTGCCTCCTTCTGTGACAGTGTGCCCTGTTTGGTTTTCTTTGAATTTAGCTCCATCCTAGGTGACTGACCAGCTCTCCACAGTCTTCTAGTGATTCACAGGCCATATCTGAGCCTTGAAGAATGCCCTCACCTTTCTAAGCAGGATTATTCCTCTGCGTCCCAGGATTCCTCACTTATACATACAGTTCCTGCAATTAATGTCTCCAAATTATCTCCAAGGGGGACTTTTTTCTCTGGTCTCTGCTGTGGCACTTGTCTGGTCTGAGCCTCCAAGAATCCGTAGGGCTTTTTGGAAGCTGATCCCATCGTACTGTCTCTCTTCTTGGGCCATTCCTGTGTAAACAATTTTCTTAGCCTGTGGTTGCTCCTTCACTGCCCCAGGACTCCAGCATCCCGTAGAAGTATATCTGTCCCTTGCAAAAAACTTCTTCACTCTGGATGCAGTAATAAACTTACTCTGCACATGCAATTACTGCAGTAAGCATATCAAAATATTTAAATGGTAACTGGTGTGTACCGTTGTTATAGACACTGCCCATGGTGCAGATAGTAGGTACAGTTTGTAGAACAGTATCTCACACAGGCACAAGAATCCAGGATCTAGATTTTCCAGTTCTGAATTTATAAGCTTCTCTTGTTTCAAAGAAGATAGTTCTTTGGAGTAGTACATCACACATCCTCATCTCTGATCTCAGAGGTGGCCAGTGTGTTACCATTTGGGAATTTGAGCCTTCTCCGCCTTGGTTCATCTGTCATGTGGAAATTGCCCAGTTATACACAGCGTAAGAGAAGCCTGATAAATGTGTAATATTGTTACATAGAAATGCATGTAATGAATCTCTTCCTTTAACATGCATTCAGTAGAAGTGTCCCAGAGTTTTATCATCCATTTAAAAAACTTATTTTGGAAACATTTCACACTTGTATGGAAAATGGCCTCATTAAGCTGATTTGGATCTAACAGGCCTGTGTTGTGTGGCTCTTAACTGCCTGGAATTCCTATGCACTGCAGAGTACACAGTAGTATTTTATGGTGTTGGAAACTAGGGCAGAAGAAAGAGAGTTAATTCAGTACCTCTTGGAAAGAAATCCCCTTGTATTAATTGATGCCTTATCATGAACCCTTCTATCACACAAGCTTTTGTCTTTCATTGCAAGTGAAGTACATATTACTGATGTTAAGTTGTAAGAGCTGCAGAAGAGCATTACAACATTTGTAGCTTCTGGGTTTGATTCTAGCACTGCACCAGTGGCTCTCCATTCACATCCTGGTTTATAGTCATTGTTTTAAAGGAGAATTAACACAAAGAGAAGCTACTGTGTTAGAGAGAACAAGTTGCTTTATAACTTGTGCCTTGGAAATTTGCAAGGTCATGGAGAGTTGGATGCAGTCAAATGCTTGTGGTCAGTGTAAGCCGTGTCAGAGTTAATACCTGCTCATAGCATCTTTGTACCATCCCAGAGATCTCATGACACCTGACACATAGCTAACCCACACTTGTTACAGATGAGTGAGCATTAGCCTGTATACTGAGGTACCAGCTGGCATCTGGGTAAAGGCTGGGTAAAGCAAGTGGACCTCCTCTGAGCAATGGCCACAGGGGCTTGCAAATATCTCATCTTCTCCTCCACAAGAGCAGAAATTGTTATCATCACTAGGATAATAAACTATCTGTGGCTGCAGTGAGATGTTAATTGCAAGTGATGTATAGATCTCCCTTATCTCCTAACATCTTTGCTCATGTTCAGTAATATACAGGATATGGAATCATATACCAGCATCTTTGAATTGGAACTTTATCAGGACAGATAAAATCTGCCTGTTCTTTGAACTAATGATGGCATAAGTTAGTTATTCTGGCTACTGTGAGAGTGACATAGCAGACCAAATTCTTTCTTTTCTTTCCTTCTCAGAAACCTTTTCATCCAGCAGAATCTTCCACAGAAATTTAGAGCAATGCTGGCCAATAAAAGTGGAAGTATTTTTTTACTGTATGCACTTACCACCCTATTTATACTTGTCCCTCCCAAGAAGCACAGAGCTTGGAGGTGCTGAGTTAGGCAGCGATTTTCCCTTTGATCACGGGACTATTTTTGCTGCGGTCTCCCAGGTACTCTGAGCCAAATGGCCTCTTTGAGATGGATCTGGAAAAGGTACTGTTTATGAACAGAAAAATTCTTGGCCAGGGTAATTAATATCTGTGATCATTTAGAGGGCTTTTGTTTGTTTGTTTTTCTTAAACAAGATGAAATCTCCAATTCTCATTTTTCATGTAGTTCCACTACTTAATCTAGGCTTCTTTTTTTTAACCTCTTCTTGATCTAAGCATCTGTCTTATCTTTGTTCTACTCAAAGCTCTGTTGGTCTAGTATTTCTCAGGTTAAGAGCTGTAGCCCCATTAAAGGCTCTTTCACTTAATCTAGATATTCCTTGCGTGGTGTCCATGCCCTTGGGATTTTGCAGGGTGAAGGGCTGAGTATCTGCTGAACTGTCAGGTCAGAAAAGATGCCCTGTAAATTTGCTGTGCGCTCTTTGCTTTCAGACAGCACATTGAGCTTGGTCTCTGAGAGATGCTGAATCAAAAACTTCTGTGGTATCTGGAGATTTCATCTTTCTCCTGCTTATCTGGCATGTGCGTATGACTGCAGGAGGGTAATAGATGTTCTGTTGCCCTGCTGTCATTCAGGACATGGCAGACAGTAATGCTCCAGTGAAGCCATAAAGTACACTTCCGATTCACAGGAAGTCTAAACTGTTGTTTGGATGTAACTTTTACTTCCCTAAACAGTGGTTGTCTGACACCCATCTGCAAACACAGGCCTTATGGTTTTGCATGCAAAATCTGCCAGGCTGCTTTTTGACTTATTTCTGGACATTTCTGTAGCATAATGCAAAATCCCTTATGTTTTCCTGAGTAAAGAACAAATTGTAATATTGTTCTATTCAGAAGAGGTTTTAAATCCTCCAGGAAATACTTCAGTGCAAAAAACCCCATGGATCATCAACTGATGTTGGTCACCTGAGAGATAAACTGCAGCACAGAGGCTGGGCTCTGAGAGTGTGGGTGTGTGGTTGGCCAGAAAACATTGAGCCCAAGGGGAAGGAAACTCTGGTTTCTGGTCAATGTAGTATTGTTCCCATCACCGTGGGAACATAACAAATGGCTGTGTAAATAGACATATTTTATAGCATTCAGAAGTGATGGATATGCTTGCATCCTTCTCTAACATTATTGTTGATCTTTAATTACCATGTGCCCAGGCAGCGACAGGTGCTTTGTCCTTTTATTTTAGCATGATGGATTCAGAAGTCCCTGTTGGGCAAGACCTCAGTGCCCCTGAGGGACAGAATAGCTCTCCTGCAGCCTTGACTGGAAGCAAGAAAATGTGACAGTGTGCAGAAATGTATATGGCTGCTTGTTTGGGCAGAGAGCATGCTGTGGGGAGGGGTGTCATTTTAGTATTGAGACTATCTTGCTGAAATAGTGTTTGGTATTTGCAACTCTCTCTACATGTAGCGGAAACCAGTTACTGAAATGAAATGTGGAAGGGTTTAGCTCTTGCAAAGCTTGTCTTGATAAGACCTATGTTTTAGTGGATATGTTACTGATGGAATACCAGGGTTTCTAGTATCAGTGTCAAGGGAGAGGTGTTAGTCTGACATCTGTATGGGGAACATCCAAAGACAGAAACTTCATCTTTCTGGAGGAAGACAGAGGGAAGAACCCAGGTCTCAGTATAGTGTGACACACTAGATTGCAAGATCAAGAGAATACACATTTAGTACACTGTTCCATGTTCCCCACGGCATCTTCAATATGTGCTTTCACTCTTGTAATACATGAAGGAGCTGTGTAATTCCACCAGTCTGCTTGCTCTAATAGTTAAAAGTGTATCTCTACCTTTATCTGAAATGAGTGGATGAACAGAGGAAAAAATAAAGTGGAAAAGTTCTACCCAAACTACACCCATGACCAGAAAAAAAACCCCCAAACCAAAAAACCTTATGTAGAAGATTTTTCAGTTAAAAAAAAATGGTAAGGACCAAAATAGAGGTCCCTGTCTTGCACATGGTTATTTATCAAGGGTCAACACATTCTAGTGGTTACGATAAAGCCAAAGATCTGTAGTAGATAAAGCAAAGATGGGACTCTTACAGGGTTAAGTTGCTCTAGTATTCAAGCTCAGTAACATCAGGGCCCACTCACACTGCAGGAGCTCATGTGTTATGGAACAGACCTCCTTAGGCAGATGTTCACATGAGCTCAGTACCCACAATTGTGACAGATTTTTGAAAGATCCTTCATCCTATTTAGATAACAAAATCAGTGACCCTGATACATTGAGAGTGTTAAATATGAGAATGGATATTGAGCAGTTTTTGAGATAGGGGAATTATTTTAGCTGACAGGCTTAAAAATCTGGCTCCCAGTAAAGGGAAATCATGTTGAGAGTTGTGAAAGACATCTAAATGACTATGACTGTCAGGTGCCCACTGCTCACTGAACTAAAATGTATTAAAAGTGCACAGCTCTCTTGAGTGCCCTTAAATATGCCAGTTGAAGGCTTCAGCCAGATTTCAGCAGCTGTTCTAATCTTTTCCACTGTGTGCTGGAAGCTCTGGGACCTGCAGATGGATGGAACAGCATTGAAAATCTGTTATTACTATTGGTAATTACTTGAACTTTATTAGCTATCCTATTTTTATGCAGCAAATATGTTTTTTAAAAGAGAAGGGACTGTCGGTGTGCTCCACATGATACTCAGCATATGGGCACCACAGTTTGTTGCATAAGACTTTAACTTCCCTAGAACTATGCCAGGAGGCTCATATATTTTGTCTTTTAGGTACAATGTTTAGTTAAGACCTTGGTATAGTCCTTAGGATGGGTATGGGTGAGGAAAGCCCATTAAAAACTGAAGATGAACAAACTACGTGAACTGTGAGTTGGGCAGTAGTGGTCGTTTATTGACGGCATCCTGTAAGCCAGGAAAAACAAAGTTTAAGTTGAATGGATTCAAAGGGGAAAAAAAGATAGCTCTGGAATGCAAACTGAGTGGTTATGCAATATTTTTATAATGCTTGTGAAACACTCATTAAGAGCCTAGACAGGTAATGCAAATAGCAGAAGGTGAGTGAAACACCTGAGATGGTGTTTGACATTGCCAGAAAGCATTCTTGGGGTAGAAATCATGATATTCATTCCTGTTTGCAGCCAGCAAACACTGGGTATTGCTCATTTGTTTCTTTTCTACCTTGAAAGCACAGTCTCCAGACTATGCCATACCACATTTCCACTTCAAAGCAGCAGACATTTTCAGCCTGTGGAGCCTGTTTTTTGCCAGACTTCCACAAGCACAGTCCCAGTGCTGTGACAGAAACATTGCACTTGCAGGCTTTTTGGGTTAAGATGTGAAAAAATGCAATGGGGCTATATAATGTTGAACTTTATGAGAGTGAAAGAGATAAGATAGGGAGACAGAGATTAAGTAAAATGAGTCGAGTCTTGCTTTTGTCTCCTTATGAACATGAATGCTTCTCCCCACACTGGGTGAATAAGGAATGACCTGGTCAAATCCCAAGAAGCTGCTGGGTACCTTTCACTGGCTGATGGATGTTTTTCATAATCTGATGGAGTTCAGCCTGTTGCCATTATTTGAGTCCCAGGAATGTCCCTGCCCCTCTATCGTCTCGCTCAGGAATAGATACCAGAGTGAGAAGTGTGTTACACACATCTTAAAGTGGCATTTTCCCAACCCTCAGTGGTCCAAAGTCAACAGTAAAATGGAAGCAACATGCTCTTTGGCATTACTCTGCCTCTCTCTCAACTGTAGTTTGAATCTGGGAGTGTTAATATACTACTTGCTAGCAATGGGTTAGGAATAGCTGCAGAAGAGATTCGTGGCAGCTGCTCCTCGCTCTAGGCCACAGAGGTGCCCTGGGGATTTACTTGCATCATAGCAAATACCTCTAAACAGATTCAGAAGGAGAATGTAGACAGCACATTGTTCTTCCCACCTAGTTTTGTTGTGGTTATTTCTGATTCTGTCTCTAGGGCTTACATAGTAATACGCAGGTCATTGTGATGAACTTGTTACAAGAAAGAAATATAGGAAAAATATTTTTATACATTAAGGGGCAGGATTAATTGAAAAGTTCCTGTGTTTTTAGGGAGTACTGACTTTGCATCTAGCCTTCTTACCAACATAAATGAGCAGTACAGCTCTCCTCAGACAGCTGCCATTAAGAGATGCTTAAAAGTTGGGACAGCCTCAGGAGATATCCCCTGAGAGTGGATTGCAATGTTCTGGGAAACCACCCTGTTCACCACAAAAGACACAGAGAGACAAAAGCATCTCTGACAGCTACAGCTGCTGTATTTTGGTCACAGTTAGGACATTCTATAAAAGGGCAATTATGGATAAATATAACTACTCTCATAAAAATCATAAATGCTGGCTAGAATCCCAAGAGACTACCTACTTCACCTTTCTGGTCTTAAAGAGCTCTGATGATGGAGACACCCTAGGAACTCTGTTTTACAGTGCTTCACTGTCCATATAATGTCTAACCTGAATATCCTGGGAGTCTGAACCCATGCTTTCTTGTCTTATCCAGAACTTTCACAAAGACCAGATTGTTTCTTCTTTTTTTAAGCAGCCATGTGAAAATGTTGCCATCTAAAAATCATAGAATCATACAACATTTTAGGTTGGAAGGGCCCCCCTGGGAATTATCTAATCCAACCTCTTGCTCAAAGCAGGGCTAACTTCCAATTTAGCAAGAGACCATGTCCAGTTGAGTTTTTCCAGGGACAGAGCTACCGCAATGCCTCCAGGGTTTCTGCTCCAGTCCTTAACCAGTCTTACACGACCCTGGACTGGTGCAGCCTTTACTTAACATTGTGGCATTTTTCACTTATGATCATCTGGTGAACTCCAGCCAGCCTCAGGCCTTTTTCTGTAGGACAGATGTATTTCTAATTGAATGGACTAATTCCCTGTTCTGTATTTGGGTAGCTGACTACCTCTGCTTAACTGCTGCATTTTGAATTTCATCGCATTGAATACCATCCCATTTATTTCTGATCTGATTTCCAGCTTGGCAAGACCATTTTGAGCTACAAACCTTTAGCATGCTAGCAGCCATTTCTGGCATGATGTTGTCTGTACATTCCATGGTAATGCTCTCCTCTACTGAAAATATAATACTCTCTTTCCTTTTGCGGATGGACATAGAATCATAGAATGGTAGGGGTTGGAAGGGACCTCTGGAGATCATCCAGTCCAACCCCCCCCCGCCAGCGCAAGAACACCCAGGGCAGGCCACACAGGAACAGATCCATGTGGGTCTGGGAAGACTCTAGAGACAGACTCCACAGCCTCTCTGGGCAGACTGTTTCAGTGCTCCATCACCCTCACAGTAAAGAAATTTTTCCTTATGTTGAGGTGGAATTTCCTGTGTTTCAACTTGCTACCATTACCTCTCATCCTATCAGAGGGCACTGGCCCCTTCTACTTGACACCCACCTTTCAGATATTTGTAAAAATTAATAAGATCCCTTCTCAGTCTCCTCTTTTCCAGGCTAAACAGCTCCAGGTCTCTCAGCCTTTCCTTATAAAAGAGATGTTCCACTTCCTTCATCATCTTCATAGCTCTGTGCATACAGGTTCATTTATTTGCACCTCTCCCAGAGTGATGATGGACGTGCGGACAGTCAGTCTGCGTTGGATTTTTGCTAATAATTAGGCTTTGCAAAGGTAAAACATCAAATGGAATTGATTCAAAATCCATGTAAAGGTGATTTTAGTGTGTTCAGCATGTTTGATATCAAGCATGAGACAAGTTAGCAGCAGAAACAATTTATCTGGGGGCGTTAGAGAGAGGAAGAATGTTTATATTGATTTATTGACAATTACTTCTTTTTTTTAAAATCAGGGTTTGAAAGCTAGCTCTTGGTGGGAGCTCTCTGCACACAATGAGTGTGTTTGGCCTTGAACACATGTGTCTGGTTTCAGTTAAGCCAAGCTGGCCACACTTAATCCACCCTGCACATGATCTCATTCCATGCTCCTTGTCATGGTATCTGCTCACCATCCAGCAATATAGTAACAGCGTGAGTAATGTGTCTTATGTTGATTATTCTGTCACCAAGGGAGAAGAGTGTCTTGTCTGGTAGGGAACTCAGATTGTTTTAAACAAAGCTCTATACTTACGCTGGAGAAAAGTCAAGAGCTGCGCCTTGTGTTAGGAGAAAGAAATAGGAAGGTGTGTGCTGGCCCTTGGGTCTTGGGTAAGGCCACTCTGGGACTCAGACCAGCTACAACCAGAGAAGACTGTGGTTCCTGCACTGATGAGCTCTCCTTGCACTGTAGAAAGGCCATTTGCACTGCTGCCAGCATGCTTCATCAGTTCATACTCTGTGACACTTAGGGCACCTCCAAATTCACCTATTAGTCCAGGAAGAAAAATGCTTCTAATAGTCTTTAATTTGCATTTAACGAAGTGACTGTGTTGGTTTTAGAAATGTATTATGCTGTGCATCAGCTGAATGGAAGAAATGTCTTCAGGCTGCAGGGAGGAGAGGGGAAGGCTTGAAAAACTTGTTCAGCTGCTCAATGTTCATCATTGTTCTGTGTGCAGTGAACGAGGTGAAATTTGTGCTTCTGCTGGGGCTGTTTACAGTGTGTTACCCACAGGGCAAGTTTTCTGCTACAGTCGTCTGTCAGGTTGGAGGGGAAGGGCCATTGCTACTGGCTCTCATTAGAGGCTGCATCATTCTCTTTGCATATTTACTGAGCTAAACTCCAGCCTCAGCTCCCATCTGTGTGATAAAGGAGGTGCTGTTCTACAGCATCTCAAGTATGAGCACCCCAAATCCCTTTATGGAGGCTAACTTCAGATTGTGCCTGGGAGCAAAGCAATCCTCATTTGAAGCAGGGTAAAACTGAGGGACTGAAGGATGATGCTGATTGCTGCTTCTTCCATACACACTGCTGAGGAAAGAGTTCAACCCAAACATGAGTCCTTCCTCAGTCCCTCTGCCACACTTAAACTGCTCAGACTTGCTAAGAAGGGCAGGAGACTCTGGCATCAGCTGCTGCAGTGTTGCTTTTATTTTTTTTTTTTTTGCACAATCCACAGTTGGCACTTGCAGGCTGTGCTTTCCCAGGTTTGTTCCTCCTTGCCTTGGTAGCCTCCCTGCAAATAGGAAAGGAAGGACTGTTGTGGTGCATGGGGTTTTGCTGACCTCCTTTTTCTCTGAAGAGTAGCCTCCGACTCATCAAGGACACTGTGGATTCAAACCTTATGTCTCTCAGCTCCTTATATGGTAACACGAAGAAGTCTTAGCATTTTAAATCTGATTTTGACTTACCCTGCTCGTCTTCTCAGCTGGGGAACTAGAAATTTTAAAACTGCAGGCAAACTGGTTCTTACCACCAGGAAATCATACCTTGGTTCATGCACATTTATGCCAGTGTCTCACCACTGCAGACCAGGCTGCACTGTTAACTATGAAATTCACCTACACAACCTTCGCAGCAGCTCAAGTTTAAGCAGTCCCATGATTTTCCCCTTCTAGGGGTGGCTTTAAGATACTCGTTATAATAGCAGAAGGAGGCTGAGCTGGAGGGAGGATGCCAAGGAGGCTGTGGGGCAAAGCTGGCTTTTCTGGCAGACAGCATGCTTAACACAGAGATACTGGTGGGCAGTGAGAGCAGGAGGGAATAGAGCTGAGGACACCTAGAAGGGACTTGAATGGGCTCTGCACTCTTAAACCATTACATCCAGACATGCAAGGAGTACAGAAAATGTTCCTCAGCAGGGGGAAAGATGTTCTTGTTCATCTCAGAGCCAAGTGCACTTTGGTGACTTACCTCTGCTGCTGACAGAAACCACCCTACAAAAGAGACAGCAGTGAGCAGAGCTAAGTTTTCCTGATTGCCAACCTCTTGTGTTTGTCTCTGAGCATTCCTTGGTGACTTCGCTTGATTTTGTCAGAGCCCAGAATGATGCAGTTTTTGTGCTGGATTAGCAAAGAGTGCTCTGACAAGGTGATGATGGTCTTGTGCTGTAGTCCAGACTACCCTACTGTAGGCTGCCTTCTGCTAGCTACAAGCCCAACGCTGGATATAATGCCAAGGGTGCATATGGGCATGAAACCATAAGCAAAGTATCTGCACTTCCTTAAGTACTTCTTCAGACATGTTTAAGGGCAGAATCAAAGGCTTATGATGGCTAAAGGAGCTCCAGTGAATTTCACTGGCTGTAGGAGCTTGATGTCTCCTCAGGGCCAGCTGCTAGCATTTAAAAAGGCATATGAATTATTTTTTCCCTTTATCCCTAGATTTCGTGCTGATGAGACACAAATCTTGACAAGCACTAAGAGCTGCAGACCCTGCCACATTTCCTCAGTGCCTCATCAGCCCCATTTTTTAAAAGTAACTGTAGGCTTCTTTTCTCATGGTGCAGGTTCCACCACATTGGCTGAACGGCTGGGACTGTCAACACCAAGCTCACCCACATCGATGCCCAATTCCCCCACCGTCCTCTGCAGTGGTGTCTCTGACCCCATTTTGTCTACATGTGGCTCTGGCCCCCTCTGCAGCTCTATGAGTGGTAAGTGTGGTGAGAGCCCACGCTGCCTTTCCTTTACACTATGAGATAGCTGCTGTCCTTGCAGGTATCAGCCCAGCTCTGCCCTGAAGGATCCATAGGGTGATTTGCAGCCAGGCACTGTAGTCCTGCCTCCCCAGATCATGCCTATAGATGAAGCACTGCTTGTCTTGGGCGCTGCTGCCACCAGGTGCCACCCACTCTCTCTCTTCAAAGAGATGGCTTGATTTGTGCCTCCTTGATTTTTTTCCTCCTTTGTTAATGTTTAGACAGTGATACGAAAATGTAAAATTGCTTGTTGTCCCTGCTGCATGGGAACAGCTGTATCTTGGTTTGCTTTATGTGGGCAGCAGCTCCCACCATTCTGCTGCTCTGAGCTTGGCATGTGAATCAGGACTCAGTGAGTGGGACAGTAGGTCAGAGGAAGGACCCCTGATCCTGGAGCATCCATTTCTGCTAAGGCATGGTTCCTCCCTCTTTAGCTAGATTCAGGGCAGAAATTACCCTGGGATGTCAGAAAGCCTTTTAAGCAGCATGAATGACCCTGTTCTTTGTATTTCAGGTACAGCTCCCAACTCTCCGATCAGCTTGCCTGAGTCACCCATCTCCCCCTCCATCTCTGGGCCCTGGGGAGATGAATGCACCATCTGCTATGAGAACATGGTAGACACAGTAATTTACTCCTGTGGACACATGTGTCTCTGCTATTCATGTGGGCTGAAGCTCAAGAAGATGGCCAACGCGTGCTGTCCCATTTGCAGACGGGCCATTAAAGATATCATCAAAACATACCGCAGCACTTAGAGCAGCTGCAGATGCTGTGATAGAGACTGGGCAGGTGGGGAGTAGGCTGTGCAACAACACAGGCCTCAGTCTCTATTCATCATCCAGGAGATTAAAAAAAAAAACCGTCCTGTCATCCCACCCCCCCACACCGTCCCCCTGATCCCCTTGTCCATGGACAACAGATGAGACAAACTTAAATACTGCTCTTCTACCCTCCAAGCAAGCCCTGGAGCTGAACTTCTGTATGTCAGGGAAGTTGCAATAGACTACTCTCCCTTGGGGACTTTAAACTTTTAACTCAGAAAAAAAAAAAAAAAAAAAAAACAAACCAAACAATTGGTGCAATCATCCCTCTTCTACACCATGGACACGGGAGAGGAGTCTCCAATATTTAGCAGGCAACAGCAAGAGGTAAAAAGTTTAGTGCTATGCATCTCCTGCTGGAAACACCCTTGCATGCAGAAGACGGCTTAGAAGAGGAGAAACAAGTGACATCTTTCCATTTACAACCAGCCTGACTGTAGGAATCCCCTTAGAAAGCATAGAGAGGCAAGCTTTGACCCAGCAAGGGAGGTGCAGTGAGTGCATCCACAATGGAAAGGTTGAGGCTAGTGCAGAAAAGTACCCAAGAGTTGTGAAGCAAAACCCACCCCATGGCTGAAGGCAGAAGAGCGCCCTGTGGAAGCCCCCTTGAGGGCTGGTGTCAGATCCTCCCTCGCTGTTCCCTGGCAGAAGCATTCACAGCAGATTTGGCAGCCAGCACCAGTACTAGCCTTGTTCCCTCCCAGTGGCATCCAACCACCTCCTGTCACCAACCCATTGCATGACAAGTGGCTCTCAAACTCCACCACCATCAACTTGTGTGCGGTCTCCACACAGCACGAGGGCTTCAGCAGCATCTCTGCCCCCATGGGCCTGTGGATGAGGGCTTTGTGTCTGTCACCTTCCCTTCCACTACCATCCAGACAATACTTCTAAGGGAGAAACTAAAAGAAAAGAAAGAAACAAAAAAACCCCAACTCCACTGGGGAAGAATGTATAAACCCACATGTCTGTGGGTTTCATTTACTGGTAACTATCACTGTGCTTTAAGTCAAAACCAGCCAGGTGGAATTCAGCCCTTCACAGCCAACCCACCGGCAGAACGTGGCTGTCCTTACATGTTAAGAAGAAAGAAAGAAAAAAAAAATGTTGAAGGGGTTTTGTTTTGGTTTGATTTATTTAAATAAATCCCCTTCCCTCCTGGACCTCTTGAGAACCCTGCTGTCACCATGGTGGGTGTCTGCAATGGCAGCCCCAATGATTGCTGTGACAACAGCCTCTCCACCATGGCTCCTGGCCAGACTCAGGGCTACTGGCCCATGCTACCGGGCAGGGTGGCTGTGTCTCTCCCATCCAGCCCCCTTCTGCTGCCTTCCAGGGCCATACAAGAGGTAGAGACTGTAGCTGAGCCCTGAGGGGTGATCAAGGCTGGGCATACCAGCAGTGGGGTTCACCCTGCCATGTTGCCCACCAGCACAGGCTGGGGAAGGCCATGGAGTTGCACCCCTCCTGCCAAGCCTTTTTCTGCACCCCAGCATATGGCTGATGATAGGATATGGAGGAACAACATGGTGCAGGGACAGAAGCACTTAACACACATAGCTGCTTGCCGCAGGACCCACCATGCCCCCCCCCCCCAGCTCCAGGTGGGTACCAGAGCTCTCAAAAAGGCTGCTCCCAAGAGCACTTGGAAAACCATGTGCTTGCCCTGTCCTCTCAAGGAAATGAAAAGAGGCTAGTAGGTAGAGAGTACATTATAGAGCCTTTCTCTAAAGGCTCCACCATCACTGCAGCCTGCCATGGGGGTCTGCAGCTACCCCAGCCTGCCTCAGTGGGCAGTCTTAACTTGAATGCTGATATTCTGGTTACAGGGTTTTACATTATTTCTTTGCATACCTCTCATGTACACCCCTAATCCAGCCCTGCCCTCCAGGCCAGCTGTTGAAAGCCCTGTAGCATCATGGCTCCTGTGCCCAGACATCCTCACCAAGGGTTAGGAGGAGGCCAGTTTGGCGTGAGGCTGGGGGAGTCACAGCAGCCATGGCAGGGGCATGCCCAAGGACAGAGCTGTGATGAGCAGATACAGGGAGCTTGTTTCCATAGTTAAACAAACTCCAAGTGCAAAGATTTTGGAAAGGAGGAACCCAAAAGGTAGGAGGGTGTCAATGAAATAGTGGATGTGGGAAAACGTGCAATACGCAGCCTCCCGAGCCTTCACCACACCAGTGGGACCAGTTCCCCTCCACACAGGGCAAGTCAAGGGGTATATTTTATTTTTCAAGAAACTCCATCCATGGGTACCAGTGCAGTGGTGTGAATTCCCTTTTCACCTTTTGAATTCAGAGTGGTTTAATATATAACTGTGTTTGTTTTACCGTGGACCAAACTCTAGGAGTTAGCAGAAGCCGAAAGCTCCCCCAGCATCCAAGCTCAAAAATTGGGGTTAAGTCATGTTCCCAGTCTCAGCTGGCCTACAATTGCGAGCAGGGAGGAGGGGAGCAAAGTGCTCTCCAGGGAGAAGTAAAAATCAGAAAAATCAGTAACAGTAACAACACTACTAATCGTTTGTTTTGTTTGACTGGTGTAGGTTCCCATGTACCTCCGTGTTCTTGTGTCATTTGCATTTCATTGCTTTACTTTAAGATGTTTTGTGTTCTGTTTAAAGAGAATAACTCATTGTGAAAAATTGGATAACTGTGATTGTGAATAAAGTTGATTTAGGTATCCTGAAGCAACATGGGCAACTGAGTGCTTACCACTTCAACAGTGGGAAAACATGATGGGCAGTGCCGTGGAAAGAGGCTGAGATAAGAGCAATGCTGGCATAAGAGCCACTTTCTTGGGGGGAGCTGGATGGAAAGACCTCAGGCTTTCCTTCAGGGCCTGAGGACAAAGGAGTTTGAGAACTTGATAATAAATAACAGCCCTCTGATGGACCCCATATGTACCTAAGAAATAAAGGAAGCTACGAAAGTAAAAGTGAGGGCAAACTGCATTCCTGCAAGCTTAATCCCCAGGCTCCTGAGACTCCTCACATCCTCCCTAGGATGAAGCCAAAGCTTCTTTACTCTTACTGTGTAGTTTGCATAGTCTCTCTTGAGTGTCTCTAACTGCAAAAGCAGTCCTCTACCAGCACAAGGAAGTGTGCCATGAAGAAACCTAGAGACATGCTGCTTGGCCTAGTAGAGGCCAGGTAAGATGGCTGAAGATGAGGCAGAGAAGTAGCAAAATAGTCTGATTCACCCCAGCTCTGCACAGATATGACAGTCCAACACCTGTCAGAAGCAACATGTTGAGATGGCCCACTGACAAGCTGTGGTCTGGCCAAGGGAGATGCTTCCTCAGCATGTAGCAAGGTACGCAGGGACCCAAAGGGGATTTGAATTCTTCAGAGTGATGCCAGATCCCCCAAAACCCAATAGCTCCTCTCCTTTGGGAATCTGCTCAGGAGCACAGCCACAACACAGCTGTGTGAGATTTCCTCCTCATCCATTTAACTATTGGTCAGATGAGAGACTGGTTGGATCAATCTCATCACAGGACATAATTGAGTTGGTGTCTTTTCCTTCAGTAGGAGTGCTCCATCTGCCCCGGGACAGGGACTCAGGAGATTCACAATCACAGACATCTCAGGAGAGGTGTCCTCAGCCTCTCCAACTAAAGCTGTTCCACTCTAACAGCTCCCCAGTAGCCCAAAACTTTCCAGGATGGATTAAGCAAAACTTCTTCTACAACCCAGCTTTCTCCACCACCACCCTGGGGAGCTCTTGGCTGTTGGGACAAGGTACCCCTGTGTTGCAGTTTAAGAGCTGTGTCCAGCTCCTGCTTTCCATGGGACAGGAGGACCCCTAGGGGGTCTGGAAAGCCCTCTATGTCCACAGCCCAACCAGGGGAAGGCTCCTTGCCCCCCACAAGAGCATGGGATAGAGCTGCACAAGACAGCCTGCTCCTAGAAACTAGGGACATTGACCTGCCAGATGTGCTGAGCCCAGGCACTGCCACATATTAGGACAAGTGAACTGCTAACACGGGGGGCCAAAGTCGGATCCTTTCCTGGCATCAGCAAGAGGGACCAATGCAGGTACTCCTGTGTTTTCCCCCAACTCTCCACTCTCCCTTGCTCCCAAGCTATTTTCCACCAAGACCAGACAGACTTCCCCAGCGACAAGGCATCTCGCCACCGCAGCCCTCCCACTGCTTCAGGCAGGGCCAGCCCCAGGGCTTCCTTGGTCGGCAGCCGGCTGCGGCACAGCCCGGGGGCCCGGGCCACGAACCGCGCTGGGGAGGGCGAGGAGCAGCCGGAGGGAGGGAAGCAGGGAGGATGTTCCTAAAGTGATCCTGGAGCGGCAGAGCTGGTCCAGCATCGCCACCTGGTGCTCCGTCCCCGGCACAGCACACAGCCTCTTTCTCCCAGCTTCTCCCCACCAACTCCCTCCGGTTGATTTTACTCCCTCTCACAAATACACGTAAGTAGGACTAGAAAAATATCAGTCTGAGTGCAGCATAGCTCTGGTATTGGCTCTCAGAAAAAGGAGGAATGAAGAGAGCAATTAACGATATGTTGAAGGGGATAGAGTAGTATATGGCAATCGCACCAGTCCAAAGAAACCCTTTCAACTCTAAGCTGGCTGCCCCACTACACACACAGGAAGAGGGGGCACAATATCCAGGTATATTTGTCACAAAGTTTGTGTCTTAAAATGCCCAGCCTCAGATCTAATTCCTGGGATCCTCCAGAGAGCTGCAGTGCTCAGACAGGACTCCTCCTGCACCATCCACCAACGTGCCATTATGGAAAAACATCTCAAGGGTGCTGTTAGCAAAGGCTGTGCCTCCAAGAAGAGACCTGGTTCATTTCAGGGCCTGGGTGAGACTGATTTCTCCACAGGACGTTTGTGAAGTGCTACATCACATGGTAAAGCCATAAACCCCATGCTAAAATGAGGGATGTGGCTACGCAAGGTCATTCTCTGTTGCAGGTCTCTGCTTTCTGAGGTTGCAGATACGCACTAAGCATGACCCCTTTCACCTACAGATTAGCAAACTGCTGATAGTGAGGGTGTGGACAACACTTCATGGAGGACTCCTATAGCCAAGTTGGGAACTGAAGTGCTATAAGAAAACCCCTTGTTTCCTCTCTACTGTTACATCCCTATTATATCCCCTAATCCACTGCCTTCTGCATACCTGAGAGATGTCCTCCATAAGGAATCGGGATTTGTTAGGAGAAAAAAATTTTACCTGTCTGCTTTGCTGATTTATGCAGCAAAGAACTTCCATTTGTTGAGCTATCTGGGGCCTCCAACCTTCACAGCCAAGAGTCAGCAGGGCCCAGCAACCTTGCAGGATCAGACCTTAATATCCCATGTTCAAGCACCACCTTCTCTTCAGCCTGGATGCAGGGGTGTTAAGAGCTCATGTCAAGTTGCACAGCAACCCTTTTATGACAGAATGGAAGGGCCACTCATATAGAAGCATGCTTTTTCTTATTTTGGATGTGATGCCACATCCCCTCTCCAAAAAACATTCTGACAGCATTTTAAACCTTAAAACCTTGTTCACCACAGACAAAAGGTCTTCATGTTTGAGGGCAGGGGCAAACAGTCCCTAAACTTTGTGGGAGAAAACAAACAAACAAACAAAAATACAATGTACAATAACAACTCGGGGCCAGGGGTGAAACTCCTTTATCCATTTATGTCTAAGCTGAAATTTGCAATTGCGTCTACACATAAGTTGTAAATCATTCTGGGAAAGCTAAATTCAGTGGTTTGATGAACACAAGGAGAATTAAAGTAGTACTGAAAATAATAATAATAATAAAACCCAAACCAAATCAACTGCATCACAATTAAAAAGGTCAAAAATTTATTTTTCCTTAGGGCGTAAGAGGCAATGTAAACAAAATACCAACAAACGACAACAATGAAAAAAATCACAAGTCAATTATTACAGTCTGCAAGCATTTGAAGATAAAGTACCCTTTCCCCACCTCCCCCCAGAACACTGCAAGCCTGCTCAAATGTTAACAAGCAACAATTCTGGACCTTGAAGGTCCAGTGAGTCTTGCTGTGTCCCAAGCTGGGACTAAATTTCTCATGTAAGAAGGACACTGCATCTGTTTTATCAAACACCTTAAAAGTCCAACAAAATATAAATATTACAAAGATCAGATTTAGCACCACCTTTGGTCCAAGCAATCAATGAACTGGGAGATGATGGGTACAGTCTGTTTATCAAGTCCTTTCTGCCTGAGTTTTTGAAAACAGAGGTTCACATTGCAAGAACTTGTAGTAACTGAGAAAACAGCCCTCAGACTCTGTCCGTCCCTCATGACCTCCCCAGGTCCTGTGCACATGGAGAGGAGAGCATCGTCCCTGTGCAGCAGTGCACAGCGCCAGTGAACATCACTCAAAGTGCTCGGCAGAGCTGAGCTTAGCCCTGTGGGACATGGCAAATACCATGCCAAAGGTCTGATCCTGCTTTCACATGGCAGAGCTCTGCTTCAGGCATACTGAAGAACAGGAAGGGTAGTGACAGTGTGCATCCTCGATTTCCCTCTCCACTAGCATTTGCTACCCTTCAAAACTTGGCAGGCTGTAGGCCCTGTGTTCTGTCAGGGTGTGTGACAGCAGATGCGTGGAAGGAGCTGAAGTTGCCTAAATGAGTTATTTCAGTGCCACAGCACTAGAGTATGGGCCAGGATGCAGTCACAAGGATCTGTGACAAACCTAGGAGAAAAATTAAGTTCATAAAGCACCTGACAATATTTTACATTTATTGCAACTCCCTCCTCTACAAGCATCCAGAACTCAATTTATCTTTTCTTTTCCTCCAGGATTTTTTGAGCAGTCTTAATAAATCAGTATTAAATGCTCTTCAGTTCCAAGATAAGACTAGCTCTAGCAAAATGCCTAAAAAAGAAGCTTTTGCTCTGCATCTTCACATGCACAATTGCCCAAGACACCAACTTGATTAAAATGCCACCTCCCTCCCCCCCCCCCCCCCCTAGCAAGATGCCTCCTCTTCCTCAAGCAGATCTCCGTGGGCACCTCATTCATGACAAACGT